>CAOJBK014022226.1:0-13582 GCA_948294925.1 Codiaeum variegatum
CATGAACTTCAATATGGTATCGGAGCTTCATGCCTAAACGGGCTGGATCCTGGGATTCATGTTCAAGTCTCCTTTGTTGGACTGATGATAATTCAGTCCAGACCGATCCTAAACAGGATATGTCAACCGGTCCATTTGTGAGCAAGTGTCAACCGGCCATTGGTGTTAGGCCACATTGCCAAGCCCGGTTACACTTGAAGGAGCGTGTTGGGAAATCAATCCCACATCGAAAGATTACAAAATAAATAAAGGGCTTATAAATGAATAGGTGTTAGACTTAGCACAAGCCAATTGGTTTTGTGCAAGTGAGTTCTAACACATGTCCATTTATAAGCCCACTCGTGTATGGACGCATGGACTTCAATAATTTTAGGCCTGATGACCCTAAAAATAAGATGACTAGCGCATATTACAATTTAACCAACTCATTTTAGTTTTATCAACCAGGAAGAAAATTTTATGCTTTTGCTACAAAGTTAGCACCATAACTATCCCTCCAAAATGTAATGTTAAATAGTTGGAATCAAATACAACAACTATTGCATTTGTACATGAATTGCAAGCTTGTGAGGAGCTCAAATCCAAATCTCGTGCACTTAAAATACAATTTTTCCCTTTCTGGATAAAAAAAATGGAAATAATTTATTTTAAGAAGAAAGATTGCACTAAAGTGCACATAGCCTGAATTTGAACTCCTACAAGCTGCATTAAGGATCCTAGTATCCTCCTGCCCTAGCTTATAATTCACATGCCAACTATATAATGGGCACTTGAGATGGAAAGACAATATTGGCTGAAATGGGGAAGAAAAGAGAAGTTGGCAAACTCAATTGATAAAATTAAAAAAATTGAAGAAAATCATAAAAAGCACAAAAGTGCAGGAATTTTGTTAAATGCAGCATGACGGAATAATTCAATATATACAGGGAAAAGGAAATAAAAGGTCAACAAAATTCCATGGCATCTATTTATCTATATAGTATATAATGAAGGCTAAGGATTGGGAAAGAAATAGACTAGCTTTGTTAAGCATTAGATTTGAAATCTTACAATTTTAAGATGCCAAATCAGATGGCTAATAAAAATTTTTTAAAAAAAATTAATTGAAAATTTGTAAAAATTTCAAAATCCTTTTCATATCCTTTTGCTAACCATTTTGATTATATACTAATTTCAAAACCCTTTTCATATACTTTCGCTAACTGTTTTTTTTTTTTTTTTAATTTTAAAAGTCTTTTAATTTTCTTAACAACTGATTTACTTTAATGATCATCTTTAATGTCATAAATTTTTAAAACTTCATCTCCTTTGAATATATTAGTTATTGTAAAAAGATTGATCTTTGCCAAAGCTTTCCAAGTTTATTTTTTTCAATCTAGAGAGAGGTAATCCGGGCAAAAGAAAAAATAGAGTGATGCAAGAATTCTTAATCTCTTTTATGGAAGGTATGTTGGTAGTAAGACTTCAAAGGTTTCTATATTTTTAATTTTTTTGAAATCTTTGCTTTTTATTAAAATTTATTTATTTATTCAAATTTAGTTTTAAACATATTTTTTTTTATGATCGATTCCTTTTAATTAGATCATAACCCAGTTTCTTTTTCTTGTTAATAATGTCAAGCTATGAAAGAAATTTTGTGTGAAAACAACTACAAAAATCAACATAGTTACAGAAACTCAAAAATATATACTTGATGGCATTGAGAAATTGCAGGATTTCATAATTTGAATCTTTACAAGGTCTGTCTATTTCTTTCCTAATCCTTAACCTTAATTATATACTATATAAATAGTTGTAAATTTAAATTGATCATCAAAATTTTAAAACTAAAATATGAGAAAGATTTAAATTTTTATTTCAATGTTAGTTAATAAGTTTAGACCTTTCATTCTTTTTCCTTTTATGAAAAGAAGTTTTAAGTCTTTTTTAATTTTATAACAGATTTTCTTTCATGATTATAATAGAAAATTTTTAATTTTAACAGTTCTTTATATTTGATTTTGACTAAAACTTAAAATGCTAGATTTCTACTCATATAGATTGCTTCAGTACTACTATTAGTGATAACAATTTTATAAAACGCTTTGTAACTTTGGAAAATTTTATCCATTCAATATTTTAGATATAAAGTTGAAGAAAAAAAACAACAAAACATTCTATTTCAATAATTCTAATTTTAGTTTTGTCATGTGATGGACTTTTCACATAGACTAAGTTATTGCCGCACGTAGTTAGGATATTTTCTTTTTTTTTTTTAAGTCAGTAATTAGAAACTCAGTGAGGGAGAGTTATAATGGCATAAGAAACAAAAATGTATTTATAACATCTTAAAAATAAAATTAATAAATTAAATAATAAAATCATTTAATAAAAACATAAAAAATATGTTGTCGAAAATAAAACTGCGCAAAGCGCGCGTCACTGTACTAGTTATAATATTAAGCTTGAGGATTTAAAAAAAAAAAAACTTTGATGGTTTAAACTGATTCAAAACACAATTTCAAGAATTTTATGATGTCACGTCAACATGATAAGAAACAAAAATACCAATTAAAAAAATTAGTTTTATCTTTTATTTATTATAATTCTAATTTTATTTTTATTGGTATTAAATATTCATTATCCTGTAGACTTTTGGATTGATTTCAGTTATTCCATAATTTATAGCATTATTAACAATCCATATTACTTAAAAAAATTTCAAAATTCTCAATTTACTCCATTTAAAAGAAATATTAATTTGAGAGGCAATTCAAAGATCATTTTCACAGTAGAAAAATCATGAATAACCTATTTATAATCACTGATCTGTTTGAAAATCACCTTACCTTCTATTTCGATCTCATTATCCCTACACAACTACAGCCACTATTTACTCATCTCTTAACTTTATGAGCCATCAACTATAACTTTTTAAGTTTCTATCTATTCTACCATTGTATCTATTATACTTTCTTTTCATAATTAATTTTGGGATATTTGATATATTACCAATTTATTATTATTTTTTTATATTTTAGCATTTTACGTTCTTAAATTGTTACTTATTTTTTAGTTTTTGCTGTTTTTTATTCAATTATCAATTAAGTCATTTTTTACTCTTTTTAATAATCTATTTATTACTATAATATTAAGCTTGAGGATTTCAAAAGAATTCTGATGACTTTAAAACGCTTCAAACATAATTTCAAGTACTCTATGATGCTTAATCAACATTTTTTTTTTGCCAAAGACCGTCAACATGTTAAGAAACAAAAATATCACAATTACAATTTGATGTTATTTTTGTCTTTATGAATTTTTTTTTTTTTCTAATTTTGATATTGGTACTGTCAATTTTTTTCAAGTTGTTAATAAGTTAATAATTTATATAGAATTATTATATGTCAACAATTTTTGCTATAGAAATTAAAAAAACTGCGTGAAGCGCGGGTTCAAGACTAGTTCAATTGAAGAGAGGAGCCAAAAGGCAAACAGAAAGTAAAAGACATACCCGTATGATAAAATATCTCAGCGTGAGCACAATCATGTCTCTTGAGCTGCAAAAAAGAGTGGGGAAAGGAAAGATAAAAACACAGTAGTAAAACCAACCTAAATAGAAAGTAAAAAATACTATAAAAGATGGAACCCAGTTTAATACAAATTAACCAATCTATTCAACCATCACATAGCCATTCAGAAAGCAAGCTTTCAAATAATTATTTGCATTCTTTAAGAAAAGTTTAGAAGCACAGCACTGACAATTAAATGTTAGAATCAAGTGTAATTTTAAATATTAGTTTTCAATAACGCTTGAATATTCCTTCCAAGATGCAAAATAGGTCATATTTACAATGTGAATAAAGTATTTTTAGCATCAATTGTGCTCTTTCCCCTTTTTTATTATTTGATCATACGTGACAGGCTAAAAAGTTAGTTAGGAACAGAAAAAATCCATTACATGCAAGTACAAAAACAGATGGAATTTGTAGAATATTATTTTATTTGAAGTTTTTTAGAAACAGTGCTTCTTTGTTACTTCTGTAAACATAGGACTTCCATAAAGATACCCCACAAAAACAACAAATTTAAATTATGAAGACATGTAACAAATAAGCAACTATTTTTTATGTTAATAAAGTTAACTGGTCCTTTTACTATCGTACTGAGATCCATATGTCAGTTACTGGGCATAATGATTTTCAGTGATCAGGTATTGGGACTCAGAAAGAAAAAAAGAAAAAGATTATTACAAAAAAGATTCATAGATTTGTAGCTTTTTGTTTTCAAAAAAGATACAACTTTATATGCTCTTTCAGGAAGTGAAATATCTTATATAAATTGTTTCTAGAATTTAAGTAATTGATCTAGGATTACAAGTAATTTGTAATATTAGTTTCCGCGCACTATATTTATAACCACTGATGGAAATTAGAAGAACATAAGAAATAATTGAAACTCACCGGCTACTATCCATTGAGTTGTTCTCCACCCGTAAGACATGCTGAACATTACTAGAACTGGTAATTAAGAATTCTGTAGGCTGTCCATACGGGATTGAAACCTAGAGAACAATATGACAATCTAATAAAACATTTAAGCAACAAGGCAGATGGAAAATTGGCAAACGAAAGACAGTACTGAAATTACTGCAACACAAACAAGCTAGCACCACTGGCTTAAAGATGTCCATTATTACTGAGCACGAGTATTTGTTAGCCACACAATTAGTTCATAACAATTAACGTGAAGTTGTAAAAACTACACAGCGTGACTTTTTTATTTTTCTGGTATAGCACTTCCACACCATAAAATAGCTAGTGTGTACTACAAAATGTTCATAATTACAGGTTATCTGAGCACAAGCACGAGTATATTTATTAGCCACTTGTTCACAATCTGTTCATAACAATCAATGTCAAGTTGTCAAAACTAGACAGTATTACTTTCTTTTTTCTGGTATAGCACTTCCATACCATAAAAGAGCAAGTGTGCACTATAAATTACCATATTATGTTCCATGTAATTTCCTGAGAGATTCTATAAAGACAGCATTATGCTCAAATACAGGAGAATGAGGAATTAAGCTGGAAAAATGAGAATGGAGGAGAAGGCAACATTTCAATCTTGTTTGGAAGTGAGTTTCTATTTTTATTTTCCCTCCCCCTTCCCCCGTATGAATTGGAGTTAAGTAAACTCAATAACCAGCATTCTTCTTAAAAATGCTAACCCCAAATCGGATGGTAAAAGAAGAGGGGATGAATTTCTTATATATATATATATATATATATATATATATATTCAAAAATCGTAAATTGTGTTTTCAATATAAATTTTTAATAAAAATCTCATATCTACACTTGATTGCCTCCCGAATACTTTTTCCATTCCTTTCCCATCCTTTTCCTTCGGTAAAATTATACTTGTAAAACTTAGATAAACTTGACTTTGAAACTGATCACACAATGGTACAACTACTCAGTGTCACCTTTTTTAAGGGCAATTACCATTTGATCCCTGAGATTTTGACCTAATTAACCAACTCATCATTACCTTTTGAGAATCCAACAAATTAGTTGCTCCGTTTTGTTTCTCTTTATCAAAATCAAAGAATGATATTTTAGTCATTTTAACTTAGAATTATTACAATTAAATGGCTTTCTTAATTTGTGTGTTGAAACCTTGAACGATTTTTGAAGCAGAGAGTGTATTACTATGCATAAAAGGACATAGTAGTCATTTTTCATTTAAAAAAAGGTACAAAAACTGGAAATAAAAACAAAGACTAAAAGGTTTGATGGAACCAAAACTGAAAGGCTAATTAGGTCATGTCTCAAAAAGCAAAGACAATATATTCAATAGGTCAAACCTCAAGAACTAAATAGTAACTTGCCTTTTAAGGGGAGAAAAAGTGATGCACATAAGACTATTTATTATTCGCTTAAGGCAATAATGAACAAGTACAGAAGAAGAATACTGTTTCCCTTGTTATCTATGTTCATTAAAGTATTCTTGCAATATTACGAATTAAATTAAGCTAGTGCTCAATGCCTGTCACATTGTATCGTGCAGACTCAACTGGGCTACAAAAATAGCAGTAGCAAAATCTGCATTAGCAGGGCTTTCATAAGGTAAGCTTCCAAGCTGAAGAAAGTAAGTACTCCAATTGATGCAGGACGGATTTTAGATAACTTGTTCTACTTCGATTTTTGCAGAAATTAAAGGACCAAAATAGAAAATACAGGTCTGATTTTACAGGAACTCAGCTGTGGACAAGGAACTGAGGAAGGTAAAGGAAAAATAATCTTCTAAGAGTCACACTTAGAAGGCCAAGGAGTCACAACTAGGGTAGAATTGAGTCACATAATTTATTATAATAATGCATTGTTATTTTATTGAATCTGAGAAAACTGAATAATAATTGTTACAAGCCTAGATATTTACATATTTGAACTAATCCTAAAGCTACATGGATTAGGAATCCTAAAGTAGGAAGCAACAAAAACTCTTGACTAAAACTCCTAAATAAAACTTAAAATTAGAAAGCACCTAAACAGATCTAAAAAAAATTTTCCAGGACAGCTAGAAATTACAGAAATACCCTTTGGGTATTAAAATTGTAATATTAGACCAAAATAGTAAATTTCTTGATTATTTCATTTTTCTTGTTGCTTTCCTAATCTGCATCACAACTATGCACCACTTTTCTTTAGCTTTATATGAAAGAATAACTAATTGATTTAATTTAAAGTGGGAAGAGAGAAATCTCAAGCAGCAGCTCACTTTAAATACTTGGACCTATATGTATATCAAAATTTTTTAAAGCTCATACCATCAAAGTTCTGTCCAAAAATATAGCATGAGCAACCACTGCCATTCAACAACACAACAAAAAGAATAAGTGAAGAACCATACATTTGTGGCTGGAGAGAACTTCTCATTAATTACAGCACTACTGGATCCACTGCACTTGATACTGTAACCTATTCTTTTGATTGTCAAAGTAGCCGGCTCCCATACACCAAGATATCCAGTCTGTAACATAAATGATGCATAATATTAGCCACGCCTTATCCTCATGGTGTTAGGGTCTTATAATGATTTAATAATGAAATAAAGAATGAAACATATATATAATAGAGCCTTTTCCTCTCTCACTAGAGGCCTACCGACAAGGATACTCTATATGAAGCATGGCCAGAATAAAGAGTTCTCTCTATATGGTTCTGCATTTCAGGATCTGTGAACAGAAGGGGAAAAAAGGAAAATGTTGTAATGCTAATGTCAAAAAGACAA
The DNA here is from genome assembly GCA_948294925.1 of Codiaeum variegatum. Classification (NCBI taxonomy): domain Eukaryota; kingdom Viridiplantae; phylum Streptophyta; class Magnoliopsida; order Malpighiales; family Euphorbiaceae; genus Codiaeum; species Codiaeum variegatum. Next base: position 7,276 of record CAOJBK014022226.1, read on the forward strand.
AAAATTGACAGGAAAAATATATCGAGATATCAACAGAAGATGCAAAATGAAAAGTGAAATTCTATAACATTTATACAAAATAAAATAGAGAGAGATAAATATGCAGCATGTTAATCAACTTAGAGTTGCCAATTTGATGTGAGTAGTACAATGGCACAACAGTAAATAATGTCAGACACTTCTACTACTAGAATACAGGGAAAACACAGTTGTAGAGAACAGAACAAACAACCTTGTTTGCCGACCAACTAATTCATTTTGAACTTGTCACAATTCATTAAGAAAATAATACACATTAAAAAGAAAATACAAGGTCAGCAATAGGAGACTATTGAGATTGATAAGCAAGATTTCCAACTCAAGAACAAGAGCAGCAATTTGAACAATATCCAATATACAAGTACTGTAAGTTGCAAAGTTATAAAAGTCAGGAAAATACAGTTATTTCTGATAATGCAGATTACATAATAAAAGGTTTGCAGCAAAACAGAAGATGCAACAATAAAGCTTCATGCGGACCATTTTTAGAAGTAACAATGCCATTACTAACCATGAACAATCTTTCTGCGCTCATTCGCAAACACCCTTACAATCTCTCCCTGGAGAATTGGTGAAAACAAAGAAATGTATTATTATACACAGAATTTCATAAAATTTAGACATATATCCAGCACAAAAATCCTAACTGAAGCAACTTATATGCATATGCAGTTTGCATGTTCATACGTTCAATTAAGCTCGCAATTCTTCATCCCAATGGCCCAAAACCAAAGCTCTTATTTGTTTGCAGTGCAAGTGAGTTTACAATGTTGAAATTGCAGAAATCAACAGTAAGATGGAGTATGATTCTAAACATCAACCAAGAAGTTCTTTTGCATAAATTAGTCATACAAAGGATGCTTGACAAGAGCTTATAATAATGCAAATAAACACACAATCATACATGCAAATAAACAAAGATGCACAAAACCACATGCCATACGCAAACAAAAGAAGAACAGATCCATAATTCAATCCCATTGAAACTGCTACAGGCTAATTTACATCATACCCCAAAAAGCCATGCAGATGCATGATCTTAAATGAACTTCAAACAAGTGTATTCTGTTTGTACATCCTGGTCTTCACTGAACAACAGAAGCTTATATGTAAAGCAGCATAGTCCAGAGTCATTGAAGGATTGGCACAGTTTTGAGATTTATCTTTGCATCTTATATTTTCCTAATCCAAACCAGATACAAAGCCAGGGCTGATTTAGTGCAATAAGACAAATTAGGATGTAAATGGTGCCAACAACAATAAGAAAACTTGTTATGCTTGAGCAACTGCCAAATAAAAGTAAATCATTCCAGATACTTGAGTAACTTTCGAATAAGTAATTCATTCCAGACCAAGATAAGCTTAAACTGTACGATTAATAAGTAATTTACCCTTGAAATTAATATTAAAAATTAACTAAAATACTGAATAAATCCATTCTTACAGGCTTAAATTTGACATTTAAAAAATGGAAATAGGGATAACCGCTGCTATGACTGAAAATTACCAGGTATCTCTTTCAAAAAGGGGGGGAAAAAGGTTTAACGTCTGATAAAGAAGAAACGGATAAAAATCACAATGCTGCGTATCTGACATAATGATGCAGAAGAAGAACAATGGCCCCACCAAAGTTAATCTTAAATGCCCCAAACAGCCAATGGAGATAGAGACATCCACAATGAAAGGAGCAGCAAGAAGAGAAGAAAGTACGGAAGCAAGTGGCAGAAAGAAAGGAGCAAAAGGGTGAATTACAGCAATACATGATGAAAAATGGACCAAGGGAAATATGAGAAAAATAAGAATAGGAGAGGAAACGAGAAAGGAGGATAGCAGCAACTCTCTTCTGAATCTCAGATTCGTATCAGTGAAGAAAAGGATAAAGTTTGTACAGGCCTAAATTAACTCTAAGATCTAAACCTTTGCCCCTTAGGTGCATCTCACCATCCCAGACAATTAAGGGAATGTGCACTTAAGTATTTAAAGAGTCGCACTTAATTAAGGGAATATGCAGAGCATAGCACATGATAAATAGGAATAAACTTCAGCTTACAAGCAAGTTAAAGAGACGCAAGTTCTCATCAAAATGATAAATTAAGGACTCGCAGTACAAGACTACATAGAGCCTTCCCACATTAGAGGAAGTAGAAGCACAAAAATGAAATTAAACAAAAAGAAAAGCACAAGATCAACTAAGCAACAATTAATAAGCATATGAATCCTGATACATGGATTACAAAGTATTTCTCTGTATCGAAAAATTCATACCTTGCGCTTTCTGTCATCCAGAGGCTGGACTTCTATAGCAAGGTTGGTATTCACATCATCAGCAGTAACAAGATAGGTTGGTTGTTTTGCTCCTGTATCAGAAGATCCTATTTCTTAATATACTGTTCTTAGGTACTGGAGAAAAAAAAATTGATAAGCAAATAAAGATAATCCCGAAACAGAAGGATAAAAATTTACCTTCAATATACTCAACTGATCCATCTTCCAGATGACGCACCCACTGATGATGTAACAAATAAATAAATGGAATAAATTACATTTGAAAAAACACACCCAGATATTGTGTAATGAATATCCTAGAAAATCTATGAACAAAAGCACTAGTGGGTGAAATTCAAAAAGTGACCCTAAAATCATACCTCAAAATTACAGCTGGTTGTTCCATTGATAGAATATCCACATGCCTGGAGTTCTCGTCCAGGAAATGCTTCGCCTAAAATTTGGAGACCCTCAATAGCTGGCAATGGATCATCATCTGCAGCTGCAGACCACAACAGCAATTTAGCATAGGAAAGAATAGTTCCTAAACCAGGAACTCAAGGCAGTGAAAAATGGACCAAAAAATCAAGTCCATCTCACCCTCAGAGAAGGAAGAAGAGGGTTCTTCAAGAACAGGAGGTAGGCAAGCTGGATATGAGGAGGTAGGATCATCAAGGGCAGTTGTTCCCCAATTGGATGAAGGTTCTCTCTCATTCTGGTGTCCCTCTGCATCTGGATCTTCCATCTCATTGTTGCTAACAGAATCCTGATGTACAGAATGTGCATCACTCCTATTAACTGCAAATTGTCCTAGCATATCATGGGTTGCCGGGTTCCTATAAAATAGAGACACTGGATCAATAGAGAGAGAGAGAGAGAGAGAGAATCTAAAGTAATTCAGTGCTAAAATCACACAAAGGAAACTTTAGACACCCACAAGTAATTCACTGCTAAAATCACACAAGAAACTTTAGACACCCACAACTACTGTGCCTAGATTTCTTTTTTTTTAATCCACCAGCCAATGTATGAAAGCTCGATATCAAACAGTCCAGCATCAGATTAGCAGAAAGAAACTACTATCTTCAATATTTTCTTAAAAATCAACAAGATTTTGAGAAACGAAACCACCATCATCTAGTTTCCCATATTACCTTTCCGCCAAGACAACATATGCTAAAAAACATTCCTATCAGGCATGGATACCCATAAAGGCCATTCTCTCTCGAATAAAATCCCTTCCTCTTAATAGAGAGTGGAACCTCTCAGGAAACAGAAGAATTACATGATGTTGCATATATAATATTTTCAAAATTTTTAACTTAAATTAAACCATTGAATATAAGGTAATTATTTATCATACTGTATTCTCATGTAAACGATGTATATCCTCGAGAGCAGTGTTTGCGAGGAATAGCAAAAACCAATTCATGCATGCATCGATAAGTGTGCCTGTGAAAGGTACTAGGAGAGACGGTGATGATTGCTTTGCTCATAAAATTTGAGGAGGTAAACGGCTCAATGGCTTCCAGTTTTGAAAGACATGATCGAGTGATAATACACTGATACAAGCTTTCCACTTTAGTGTAGTAATTGAACAAGAAACCTTTATGGAAAGTCTGCTTTATGCAGATAGGATGATGAACTGAAGCTGGTAATCATGACAAGTTTACCTCGATTGTACCTAAAAGCTATTAAAGATGGCTTAGTTTCAATAAAAGGCTTCTTAAAGGAACCCTCAAGGACAATACCACTGCTTAGGGAGGCATTCTTCTGTTGCTGGGCATATCCTGATGCCACTTCAAGCATAGGAAATTCAGAATAAAGTTTTCCCTAAGGTGCTAGTATGCGCAATAACTGAGTGAAGAATGTTAACCATTTACAAAGTGATTGTGAAATGAGGTCCTTATCTTTTCTTTTTCCTTTTTTTCTAAGTAAGGAAGAAAAATTATCCATGTTAAAGGAATGAATTACAAGGTTGAGGATGAGGAATATTGCAGACAAAATCAGCAGCAAAACAAAATGACAAAAATGAACAAATAGCACCCCAAATCATACTGCATGCACTGCATGCAGAATTCTGAACAACAGAATCAGAAATAAAAATGAAGGTTCAGCCTGAACTGGACTTTAATCAGTTTAAATCAGCCTCTGCTATCATTGAATGTTTTAAGGTCCCTCAGATCACCAATAAAACAATAATATAATGAACTGTGTGGATATTGACAGAATACACAGCTTTAGCAAATGCTAAAGTATTCTTCTTCTTGAGTGTATCCCAAGTTATTGTTAGTTCTATCTGTACTCCCCAATATAGCAAACAGACCAATGATAGAACCGGTGAGGCCAACGGTTTACGGTTCAATCAGTTGGACCAGTTGAACAGGTTTTCCAACCTATTGCATAAACCTCTAGATTTCTCTCTTTTTTTTTATTATTTTTATATTTTTCTTAAATTTTTTCACAAATAAAGGTTAGTAAAAAACCAGGTTGAAGTCCAGTCAAAACTGGTAAAAAGGTCAAAACTGTTCAAAGAGTGGTTGAACTGTCTCATTGAACCAAACTGACTGGCCAGCAGTTCCTGGTTCAACCAGTTGAACTGTCCAGTCCGGTCTGGCATCTTAAAACAGTGCCCAAATTGTTTTCTCTTCGCATGCTAATGATCTCATTCCCTGGTCCACACTCTGTCTGCAAATCCAGTAACAGAGATGGAGATTATTCTCACATTATTTCATTAACAGCAATTTGGTGTCATTAGTGATTCACTGACCACAGCTTGCGCTGTCAATTATCTTCTCTGAAAAACGATCAGCCTAATTTTCATCAACACATCCTCAACTTAGCCCTTTTCATATTCTTCCACTTTCAAAATTGACCAAACTTCAAATTTTTGTTCCATTATATAGCAAAATTTTTCATGATGAAGCAAGGTTATTGGAAGTTCAAATCAATATGAATATGGTTTTTTAAATGGAAAAAACTGAGGTACGACAACATTTGAATGGTGAATTTCTATTAAAAAATCCTTGTTTCCCTATTGATGAACAGACAATTAAAGGAAAGCATAGAGAGATTCATAAACCATAAATTTTTTGGGGGTCCTTTCATTCCTATTTTCGTGACTGAGGCAGAAGAATAGTGTGAATATTTAATCTTTGTTTGTAAATTTTCTCCTGCTTATTGACAAACCATGCATAAAGCTTGAACAAAGATCTTACCACTACTGCATTGTAATCAAAGATTCGGTGAAAAGTAGTTTGGATTATTTTGGGAAATACTATCAAAAGCATTAGCTAAAATACCAAAATGTGTGTCAATAATAGCACCACCGCTTAAAAATATAAAAGATATAAATTGAATAATAACCTAAAGGACAATGGAGTGTCAACAATCTTTGAGAATGACGGAGGGAAATGAAAAGGGGGTGTTAATGGCCTAAACAAGGAGAAAAAAAAAAAAGAAAAGCAAGTATTACTTGCAGGTTCTAAATAATGAGAAAGCGATTATATATGAATTGCTTTTAATTGTTTGCCAGCATGAGTAGATGCAACGAGAGAGAGAGAGAGAGAGGGAGTGTTAAGCTGTTTATGTCATTTAAAATGTCTCACAAATAAAAATAAATAAATAAAAAGTTTAGAAACTACTGTTTTTGCCTTGTTGCCAATTTTTTGAGCGGTTTCAACAAGAATTCTGAATCTCCATGGAGAAACGGTGAAACCATATCGGGAAGCTAAAATTCCATTACATATTAGGTGATGCATTATATAATGCCATGCAAGATTAATACATGTCAAGGAAAGTTTACTGTCCACCACAAACTAACATGCACTGTTTAGAGAAAATAAAATAAAAGCCATGCATAAATCACCAACATACATAAAAATTTAATGAAAACAGAACCCACCAACAAATGGAGATGGTTGTAATTTGTACATGTTCACAGTAGCAGTCTCCATTTGACCAGGCTCACCTGCTTGCAAGAGGTGAATATCTCCCTGCATCA
>CAOJBK014023152.1:0-13518 GCA_948294925.1 Codiaeum variegatum
TCAATTCATTTTCTTCAGTACTAGCCCATTCCATTATTGAAGAAGAACAACCACCAGAAGAAGCAGAAGACATTGAAATTGAAGAAGAAGATGAACTTCTTGTTGTTCTAATTAAACTTCCTCTAAATTTTCTCCATTCAATTCCTACATTTTTTTCATCTTCACCATTAAAATTTTCAATCTTTTCATCTTCTTCTTCAATGTCTAAAGTTTCAAACTTTAACATAAAAACAGCATACCCATTACTACAATTTTCTTCAAATAACCAATTATATACATCCCATGAAACTTGAATTGGAATTCCTTCAAATTCAATCTTCTCATTTCCTCTAAATTTCCACTTTAATCTCTTAATTTGTAAAACCCTTTTGTTATCAATTGCAAAATTCAATTTTGCTTCATTGTTTAATAAACAATCAATTGAAATTTCTCTGTTTTTTCCCCCAATTTTTGCTTTTGTATTGTATACTCTGTTTCCATAAACATGTTCTCTTCTTAAAATTAAAAGTTGAGATCTTTCTGATTTTTTAGCTCTGGTTTTTGTATAAGCTTGTTTGATCAAATCGCCGACGAGTAATACCATTTCCCGGCCAACAATAACGGCTATGTAAAACCCAGATTGTGGTTCTGACCCGGATCCGAATTTTGCCTTTGAAAGATCCCAAAAGACTTGAATTTTTGGGGTATTTGAATTTGATTGATGAAAATTAAGTTTTTTAGATCCATGTTTTTTCCAGAAAATGAAAGGCTTAATATGAAGGGTAAAAGATACGGTGGAGAGAGAAGATGGGGCGGTGGAGAGAGAAAAAGGGGAGGTGGAAGTAGCGGTGGTGGAGTCGCCGGAGTGGAGATGGAGTTGAAGAGAATGACCAAGAAAGGAACGAGACCAAGTAAGAGAAAATAAACCAAGTTCTGTTTGGTAAAAGCAAGTGGTGAGATTTGGATTGCCGGAGGTTGTCGGTGGTGGTGGCGGAGGTGACGGCGGCGTACGTTGGTGCGTGTCGTAGGAGGGGCGGAAACAAGAAGGGAAAGGGGAGGAGTGAGGGGACATTTTTTTTTTTTAGTTGAATTGGATTTTTTTTTGTTTGTGTTTGTGTGAAAATGTGAGGTTTTAAAGGGTTTTGAGAGGAATATATAAATATAAATATAAAAGAATTTAATTTTTCAAAAAGGACTTGAGGATTTGGACCAAAACAAGAAATGGGCACGAAAATGAATATTATTATTACTATTATTAATAATTAATTATAATTGCATTTTTATAGGGAAGACTTTGTTTCAATGTGTACAAAATGGACTAATTACAATTCTTACCATACATACATTCCCACTTTTTGTTTTTCAAAATTTCTAAAATTAAAAATATGAATAATTGATTTTGAATCATTTAAAATTATAAAAATGATAGGCATTTTGAACCTGTACCATTAAATTACGAGTTCGAATCACATTCTATTTTTCATAATATAATTGTCAAAAAAAAATTTAAATGATAAATATTTTAAAAAAGTTTTACACTCAAAACTTAAATTCATTTATATACTTAATAACTTTACAATAAGTGAATTTTTGGATAATTGATAAAATCAATTATTCTAATATAGTGTTTTTATTGACTCTTTCAATTAAAAAAAAAGCTCAAACTTGTTATTTCAATTAATAAAATCTACTTATTACTAATTAATTTATATATTTTTTAATTTTATCTTATTTTTATGAATGATTACATAACTTAAATCATCATTAAAAGATAAAAAATAATGTGGGAAGACTTTATTGATAGTGATTAATGATAGAGAATAATATGAATTTTTAATTTTCAAAATATAGAGTTTTTATTTTATTATTCAAAACATATAGAGTTCTTTACGTATAAAATTATAAAAATTTTATTATATATATATATATATATATATAATTTGATATAAATTTTTTTAGGCCAAAATTTGATATAAATTATATATAAAAAAAAAAAGAGAATAAAAACTGTCTTCCAATGGGCATGTGCCATGATGCACATCTTGATAATAACTGGATTTGTCTCTTTTGACTCCATAACAGATCCTTGCTGCTAATTGAAGTAATATAACTGGAATTTTCTTTTCTTTACAATTCTCATTAATTGCAAGAAGAACTCTTGTTATGAACATAGACAAAAAATTTAAATTAAATTCCATTTTCACTCACTTTAATTACATTTCCCACTTATATATTTACTTATTTAAGAAATAGTCAAAAATACGTTAAGTATTTTAAGAAGAAAAATCAAATATGGCAAACTTTAATATTTTTTTTGCTTTAAAATTTTATACATACATTCATCATGAGTTAGACTCTATTAACAAAAGAATATATTTTTAATATTTGGGCTTGAAATTTTTGGATATGGGCCTGCACACAAAACAAATGTCGGAATGACTAAATTTTGAATTTGGCAAAAAAATTTTGGCACTCATTTTAGTGACTTAGCACTTAGAAAAGTTCTTGATGGCCACTTAAAACACCAAGCGTGGAAAAAAAAAAAGAAGAAATTTAGAGTTTAGATATAGAAGATGAAGTGAAGAAATTACCTCTATGGTCGGTATGGGAGCATCATATGGGGTCATAACATATTGGCATATCTCATTTGGAGGGTGAGGATTAAATGGGGCAATAATTAATAGTTGACAACCCTCTACAAAAGGTGATGAGGTGTCCCTAGTTAATTGGTTTGAGGTAGAGAATATCCTTTTTTGTTTGTACATGGTGATCAATACCAAAAGATTATTTTCTTGATTTGGTGGGTTTGTGTGGCATTTCTCTAACATAGGTATGTCTTAGCAAGGGGTGTAAGACAGTATCATACCAATGATAGTCGGTTTATTTTGTTAGACTTTTGTGTAGGTTTTGGAAGGGAGAAACTGCTCGTTCGGAGGTTATGATTGTACTTATAACAAACAATCATGTCCATACATTCCATCCCCAGACATCCCTCACCCAAACGGTATCTCAGGGAGTATTTATGGTCATTTTTCTTCTTCACATGCAAGATTCATCTCTAACTGCAAAGGTATATGTTTAAAGGCCCTTCTCATAATGAGCTTTTCTCTATTTGTAAATCGGTGCCTGTCTTTTCGGTTTAAACCCCATTAATGTCAATATATTTTTTTTTTGTCAGAATCGACGTATCTTATATTTCAGGTATAAATATAAATTTATTTTCATAATTATGCTTCAAAATTATAGGCAGGTATAAGCTTTCTATATGTATTATAAATTAAAGAGTTAACATAATAAAAGTATATTATGGTTTAATGAATTTTAAAACACGATCCCGACTTTAAAATTGTTTTAAGTACTTAAAAGAGTTACTAGTCGCACAACGGAAGTAAAAGAGTGAAAAAATGATTTTTCAATTTTGAAAACTGTTGAAAACATTAGTCTTTGTTTTTAACAAAGTGGGGTTAGATATTTTTCAAACTCTTTGAAACTTGTCTAAACCTAAAAATAGGACCATAATTCAACAAGGATACTTATACAAATTTATGTGCAAAACACAACATTAACAAAGAAGGTTAGAAGTATCAAACAACTCAACTCCTTCATTTATTTAGCTCCATAAGTGTGAAGCCTCTAGCTTTAAATACACTGAAGCCTTCCCAAAGTTTATCTCCTTAATTCTTCAAGAAGCTTGAACCTTTCTCTTCTTGGTTGCCCAAATTTTGGTTCTTACCTCTTTACTTGAATCCTTGAGAGTCGATGATTGATTTTGGACTTGAGAACTCCACGCCCTTTTTTCTCTCGAAGAAATTAGAAGAAGAGTTTTATGTTGAAGAACTCTTCTTCAATCACTCAATATTCTCTCTAATTTGTGTGGCTTATAAAACTTTTTTTCTTTCTTTCTTTCTTTAACTCTTAGAGAGAGTTTATCAAGGTAGAAGATGATGAATAGTTATACATTCAAAATCCCTTGGGAAAGCATGAAAGCCTACATAGTCTTATATCCATACCTTCAAACACTTTTTCTTAAAATGAGAAGGAGAATATGAATAATGTTTTGTTGTCTAGTAGACCATTTGACTAGTCTACTAATTGACAACATAATGACTATAGTTAGTAGAAATTCATTATAATCCTTAATTAATCATATCTAATGTTGATTAAGCTAAATATCTCATGTTTAAGCCTAATTAATATATTTTGTCTAAAACCATCTCAATAATCATCATTATTTATATCTCATACAAATTATGACTTAATTGAAATAATCACTTTATGAATTAAACTTTAAGACATACTAGGGTATTTGTAAATTTAATTACAAGTTTAATTCAATTATCATTAATAATTAATCAAACTCTTTAATTAATTATTAATATAATTTATATCCAAACTATGAAAAATGTTTATGGTGTGTGACTTGCTAGGTTCATATTCTAATTAGTAATATGATAAAGAAAACTCTTTTATTTCTCCAAGTGTGTAATCCTCATTTCACACTTAGACTCATAAGTCGTGAGTGATGCCTAGTATTGCATATCATGACCACCTAATTAAAAATGAATTTTAGTGATCGTATACTTGACATTGCATGGACCTCTTGATCATAGTTAACGTGCACTTAAATCCCTTCATTACGAATTTTCGATCTTAGCCAGGGTCATGGAATAGTCAAACCCTATATGTCAAATTATATAACCTCTATCCAGTTCCAGTTCTGGATAAACATTATTAACCTCTATCCAGTTCCAGTTCTAGATAAACTTGATTCTTACTAGAAACTCTTTCTAGTGAATCTTAACTAGCTTGGCTAAGGATTTGAGTATCAAGAACTGCCAGAAGTCATAGAATTCCCTCTTACTCAAATTAATGAATCATTCTTGAAGATCATTTAATTCAACATATTACTGATTATTGTCACCACATGCCATATACTAATACTTGGATAGCATCAATATGTAAGCAGTAACAAATCGTAATTGTAACCACCAATATGCTAGATAACATGTCACCTTAAGTCTAAGGATTATATGCATAATTAGGATCTAGATGATAAGATATTGACTAGTGGATAAAAGTCATGTATCTATTATCTAGCATCATTGTTCAACTTACTCTTCTCATGAGTATACTCACAAGTTGCCAAGATATCACATGTCTGTAGTATGAGACTCACTACCTCCATACCAATAAATATTTCATACTTATCATGGATGTTAACAGAGGTGATGGTCTTCCGGATTAATGATGTTCTAATCAATAATCCTATAACCATGAGTGTCTTTAAGGTCTATGACAAAAAGAATCTGTCACTCATATTCTCAAACTCTTTGAGAATATGTTATCTTACATAGAATTCATGGAACATGTATACATTTAAACACTAAAATAAAAAATTCATTAAACGAAATATATATATTATACTGCCATTTGGAAATTATGACTACAAACATATATAATGTATACAACTCTAGAGCATACATATCGGACAGTATTGTATTTTGATTTTCTCTATAAAAACTGCTATATATGATGTGTGTTATTAACTCAATTGGTACTAATTTTTTTGTATCTTGTATCAAATTGGTACCAATTTTTTTTTTTTTTTTTGGTACCAATTCTTTATACCTTGTATCAAATTGATACCAAATATTTGATTTTTTTTCTTTTTAGTACCAATACTTCAATTTGCCTTTCAGAGTTTTGTAGTAGTGGAGGTTTCGGTGAATCTTTACTGATATGTTGCTGGAGTTTCACGTCACTGTTACACTGATTTGACACATCACCTCCACATCATATTAGATAACTAGGCTTCACTGGCTGTTCCAACAGCTCAAAAAACCACATTACATGTTACTTCATTTTTTATGGTTGTCTCTCATTGTCTTCTGTTTTTTTAAAAAAAATTTATAACATAAATTAAAAATCTCACTTTCATTCAATCTCATAAGTTTTTGCTTGTCTTGACAAAATCTATCTTTTACTGCTGTTCTAAGATGCTAATGGAACATCCAGTGGAGCCTAGCTCTCTAATATGATGTGGAGGTGACATATCAGATGAGTGTAACAGTAACATGAAGCTCGGATGAATATGTTAGCAAAGATTCATTGGAAGCCCAATTGGTACTAAATTCTGAAAGAAATGAATATATTAAAGGCAAAATAATTAATTATACCCCAAACTATTCGTAATTTATCAAATTTACCCCATATTAAAATGCCTTTCAATTTGATCATCTAATTTTATGTTTCATTACAAATCTACCACAAGATCCAAAATGACTTCGTTTTATGATGATGTGGATATCTATTTTTTTGCCACGTGAATTAGCCAACCCGTTAGGCAGACCCAAAATGGCGTCATTTTGAAGTTTGGGGTAGATTTGTAACAAATTGAAAAGTTTGATAGTTAAATTGAAAATTATTTTAATAAGAGGTAGATTTGATAAATCGCGAATAGTTTGAGATATAATCGATGATTTTGCTAATATTAAATAATAATTTTATTATTTTTTATTCAAATTATAATGAATTATTTTTCTTTTTTGGATTAAAATATATAAATATATAATTAAAAATAACCGTAATATATATATATATATATTCGTGTAGGGTATGGATAGGGGTATAGGTGGGGTATGGATAGAGTAATATACTATTCATATTCTATCCATGTCCAATGCTACTTTTCGGGTGTGGATTTACCCGAACCCATTATTCAATCAATTCAGATATTACCTACTTTGATCGAATAGAATTCGGATGAGCACTCACAGATTGGGTATAAATTATCATCTCTACATAGAATGTTAATAGTATTAATACATTTTCTCTATGATTTGTACATATGAAGAAACCACAATACACTATTTTGAAAGAATATGAAAATCAGAGTCGTATTTAAAAATGTATTAAAATATAAGATATTTTTATGATATTATTCTTCCTTTAAAATAGAAGCATATAATTCATAAAGAGGCAAAAAAAAAAAAAAAAAAAAGGTAAAATATTGTGTAGGTTAAAATAGAAGTATTGAAAAGGAAATGTGAAGCTAATGACAAAAAAAAAAGAAAAAGGAAAATGTGAAGCCAAAAAAGGAAGAAATGAAGAGGGCGGGAATGGGATAAAGACAAGCCTGCCTTATGATAAAGTTTCAATTGAAGTGTCTTATCAGAATTATTATAAAACCAGGAGGTAAATTCATCCTAAAAAAAACAAGAACCGGAGGGAAATAGAAGTCATTTTGTATTTTGATTTTAAATTCACCCAAAAAGTACCCTTTTCCCTCAACCCCTTCTCTATACTGTTTACGGATCAAAAATCAATTTCATAGGAAACCCCCGGTCATGACTTCAGGAAGGAGTACCCTTCTTTATCTTTTTCAGTTTTAGTTTTTAATAGGAGTTTTATTTCAAGAATAAATCTTTTATAAAGAGTGAAGCCTTTGTATTTTTGTTCTTCTACCGCCATTGTCGGTCCTTGCTTGTTTTATGGTCCTTTCTCATCCCAATCCCATCTAAAAACTCAGATAAGCCATCAATGGACCGAGGCTAATCGAAGAGTGCATGTGGTACTGAACATGCGCTCTTCGATTGGTCTTATCCTATTAGGGCAAACACTTCTTACCATTTCAATATCTTCATAATAGTATTATTTTGTCTATTTTTTACATTATCACTTACCTCATATACTAATAATTGAAAATTTTAATTTGTTCTTTAGCTATTAGTTCTAGTAGCCACTTACAAACAAAGTTGTCTATATCTTAAAGCCAAAGCTTGATTGATAGTAAGAGTTAGACATTGGCAAAGGGTCAGTTCGAGCTGTCAACCAGATCATAATTCATTACAAAAAAATGGGACCTTTAGCAACACTTTAATTGTGGCGGTTCATAAAATCGCTTCTGCCTTAGGAAACAATTAGAGTAAGTCGAACTCTAGCGGCATTTTAAGATTTCGACACTATGTAAGAGCGGATAGTAAGGGCAAACCATCCATTGCGTCGTAATCTCCGTGTATTTATGGGAATTAGTGTCAATTAAGGAAACAATCTCTCATCTTCAAAGAGCGGCAAAATTTCTAATTTTTTCTACGTTCTTTTCCCATGTTTTTGAATTTGGGTTTTATTTGTCTTTCTAATGTGGCTCACTTGTTTTTCAATTCTGTTTGTTTGATTTGATTTTAATCCAACCCTTTTCCTTACAGATGATATCACTTTCTCTACATTGTCTGGGACATAATGGATTGAAGAAAATGTATGCAATCTAATATTTTTCTTTAGTGTTGAATCAACCCATCATGCAGTCTAGTGTTCACTAATGATGAATTGTTCTTTATTTTTTTATTAATTATTCTTAAATGACTTTTTAACCTATTGGTTTAATTAAAATTACATCTAGTGGTAATAACTTTTAACAAATATTTAGTGATACGAGATGTGTTGTCACGTATTTTGAATGAAACTCATCTGTTTAGGTTGTATGAGCCTGCAAGACAAAGAAACAGATCAGGGGTGGCCGGACGTGTGTCCGGCGTAAACCCTCTAATGGTCAAGTCAATAACTAGAGAAGAGTTATGAGAAAGCTCTCCGAAAAAGGAGTGTGTGACTTTTTTCTATATGTGTTAAGACGTATCTGAGTGTGGCTATTTGAGGACTATATATAAGATTGAGACCATGTAACTGAGACATGTGTCCGTTTGATCTTTAGTGGGTAGGACACGTGTCTGCTTTAGGTAGTCCGTAAATACCTTAATGTGACCGTAATATGACCGGATGACCGTTGATTGATGTAATTAGTCTGTTTCTGTCAGACGGACGAATTTTGAAGGCTTATCTGCCAGATCTCTAAAGTTTCGGTGGTTCGAGGAGTGACCAGCAGACTCATTAGGCTCTGCCTAACTCCCGAATCTTTAGTTGATGTCGAACCAACTTGATACATGGTCCCAAACCTCAAATTGATGTCGACTGATATAGGACCGTATCATTTAGCATCATATTGGAAAACTTTTGCAGCTACAAAAGTGTCATTTGCAGAGACTGCATTTGCAGGTAGAGATTTCCTCAAGTTACTCCCTTTTTTTGTGTGTGTTTGTATGTGTAATACTATACATCTTTGAATGTTTTCTAGATTAATTTTAATAATCTTCCTTTTCTTCTCTAAGATATATAAAACTGTAAATTGATTTTTGTTGTATAGTATTGCACATATTGAATTGATTTGAAGCTCCTCATGGTTATGGTTATTATTTCCTTTGTGTCCATAATTTCTTAGAAAGAGGATGCTCTATGAGATCATTAGAAATGGTTGATATAATGATAATGAACTCTACATCTTTACAAATTAATGGACTTTTATTTAACCAAAAGTTGAATTTGCTTAGTGGAGATGTCTATAGAAGCTGTATAGGAAATAAGATTGTTTAACTGCTCACTAGAAATTAAAAATTATAGCCTTGATTGAATTTCCAACTTTGGACCTTTGTTTGAGTATGGCTTTGATCCTTATTACTAGGACTCTGGTTTTTTATAGGATGAATTAGGTGATTTGCATATTTGTTTGTATAATCATGACTAAAGCCTATTGGCTATGATGCACGGACTCGGATACGAGTACACGGCGACACTGCTATATATATATTGTAATCAAAATTCTAAAAAATATAAATTATAAATAGATTTCATGATTTATCACCTTATGTAATTAAAATAATTGTAACTAATTGAAAAAAAAAAGAAGAAAAACAGAGAAAGAGAGAGATTGTGAGAAATAGATTGATGATAGTTTCATTTTGAAAAAAAAATATTAAGATAGAGAAATTTTAGAGTTTCATTTTTTTTTGTAATATTTTAAGACTTTTTAAGAGTTTTTTATAAAAAAAAAAATCTATTTTTTTCAAAATTTCTGTGTCCCCGCGGTGTCTGTGTCGTGTCCCCGCTATATCTCCATATTTAAAAAAATTACACATATTTGCCGTGTCACGTACGTGTCTCAGCCGTATCTGTGTCGCTGAAATGTCCGACATGCATACGCCAACCTTTTAGAAGTTCATATTCTTCGCAGCCTATTGGTAAGGGAAGAATATGTTTATGAGTTTTATATTGTGTCTAGTCATTCTAGCAATAAGAAACTTAAATAAGTGGTTTTACATTTAATCAGTTAGAAGAGTTCATTATTATTATTATTATTATTTTAATTTCTCTACACGAGATTTACTATGTACATGGATATTTAAGTTTGGTTCAACTAAAATTAATGTAATTTGAAAAGTTAAAAATTGATGTAAAAATTATAATTTTTTTTAAAAATGTTTGCAGGTTGAAAGTCATGATCATGAAGAGATCAACAAGTTCCTTCTTCAAATTCAAGTTATAACACTTGATTTTTTTTCAGATTTTCAAGCATCTCTGTTGTTTTCTTATACCTTATAGATACTCATTTTTTTATATTTTTTTTGAGATGTTTAATTGCAATGCTTGAAACTAATTACTAATATTTATACAATTGTTTAATTTTTAAATTTGCAAATGTTATTTATGTTATACTTAATATTTATGGTGTCAAGGCTTATGAAAGATCTAGTATCTTTTGGAGACATTCAAAATTGCCTCTAAAAATTTGAAATCATAAATAAAAAATTTTGCCAAAATTTTCACCTAGACAATTTAAAATAAAACTAAAATATTAGAGACGGTTTAAACCATCATTAAACGGAAATAGCTAATAAAAACGGCGCTTAAATATTAGAGGTGGTTAAAATACATGTAGAGGCGATTTTCAACTTTCGATATACTTCAATAGAAAAAAAAAAGAAAAATCTTGATAGTGGCTATTGAAACTTCCTCTACATATTTTATAGCAAAATACCCGTCAATAGTTAAAACTGCCCCTATATTGTAGCTACACCTAAAAAAACAACGATTATGCGTTGGTTGTACAAACCGCCACTAGCTTTCGTAGCAACGGTTAAACCGCCTTTACACCTAAAAATAATCGCCTCCGTAGACCATTTCTTTTGCAGTGATTAAACCAGGTCAAACTCTTAATGGACCGATTAACAGTTTCGGTTCATGAATCGGACCGTAGAACCGGAGGTTTAACGGTCAGTTAAGAATCATGAAATTGAGAAAAATTTCCGGAACCAAATTGGATTGGACCGTTCAAATCATACAACCCATATATATGTGTGTGTGAATATATACTTGATTTTGTTTTAATTTTATATATTTATATGAATAGAAAAAATATCAAAAATTCATAAAATTCACATAAAATCTAATTAATTAAAATTTATATATTATAGAATTTTTTTATGATATTAACTTTTCAAATATAAATGTCATTTTTTTAAAGTTTTCATTACTAAATTAAATAATTAAAATTTTTTATAAAGATAGATGTATATTTTTAAAAATTTTTAATAGTAAAAAAAATATTTATATTTATATTTATAATTTGAATCAAAACCGTATAAAATTATAATCGTATGTGAACTGGAATCTATGAATCGTAAATCATAATCGGACCGTACAGTTTAAAGGTTGGTTAAGAATTGAAATTTAGAGAGCCGAACAGGACTGGATCAAAACTGGCAGTTCCAAACTATTGCTCATATCTAGTAAGAGCTCACATGCCAAACACTTCTCAGACTGATCAATGAAGATTCACCCTATATTTGTCGAACAAAAAGTTATATTTTACTACACCAATTTTTAGGGAACAATAGTTGAATGTAATAACCTAAGTTCTTAGCATCTAAATCAATTTGATGTTAATTTTATATTTGTCTTTTGTTGTTACTTTGAGAAAATATCTCATATAACTATTGAAAATATTTAGAGTATCTACTTTGAAATAAATAAAATATTGAGTGCCATAATCCCTAACCAACATAGGATTTCTCGGAAAACTCCATTTATTGCTATGGATAACGGACATGCCTATATTTTTGGGTTTTAATAGTATTCCTTACAAGCATTATTTATATCTACTATTATCTAAAAATAATCAAAACACTAATGATTGGACGAAATAAAAAAATAAGCCCTCATATGCAAAATTATAAAA
Organism: Codiaeum variegatum; assembly: GCA_948294925.1. Taxonomy (NCBI): domain Eukaryota; kingdom Viridiplantae; phylum Streptophyta; class Magnoliopsida; order Malpighiales; family Euphorbiaceae; genus Codiaeum; species Codiaeum variegatum. The sequence continues at coordinate 12,044 of CAOJBK014023152.1, forward strand.
GACTACCTTTAAGATCAAATAATTCCATCAAATTGAGTTTGATTATATGTGCCATAACATTTATTATACTAGGAATATCAATGAACTTGATTTTTGAAATTGCTCAAAATACCTTTTTTAGCTTCTAGATTCTAGTTCTTACTTCAAAATCCTTCATACTAACTAGAATCAAAGAATTAGTAGATCTATTTTTTCATAAAAATATGTTAGAATTATAAACTTTTAATCAATAATCTAATAATCAAGTCAATTTTACAATCATAAGTTCATTCCATACCGGACTAAACTAAAATAGACTTGTATACATTCTTATTATGATTTAGAATGGATTATGCGATGAACCATATAATCAACCAGGACATAATCAGTGCAAAAAAAAATACTAAATTCCTTTTTTGTTTTCAAGCAAGTTGAAAATTACATTTTTTTTCTCTAAAATATTTAGCTCCAATTAATAAGGAAGAATCAAACTCTTTTACTATAAATATGCTAACTTTTAGAGAAAACACTTTGTACTATATTTAAAAAAAAAAAACTCCAAGAATAAGGTTAAGTTTCACTCTAGGCGAGTATTATTGTTAGGCTTAGATACACTCATTGTCCCTCAATTTTCAGCTAGTTATGTGATTATCGCTTAACTTTAAATTATAATAAGAAAAATCATTCAGCTTTAATTTTTGTAACTATCTCATCCTTTTAATAAAATTTGACCCAAAAACTTTTAAAATTATATTTTCTTCCCCCAAAAATAAAAAATAAATTTTCATTTTAGTCTAACAAAATTTTTTCTTACTTTTAATTACAATTTGATTCCTAAAAGTTTTTTCACCACAAATAATTTAGAGTGTTATTTAAGCCCATGAATGAAAATTTAAGAGGAGAATCATTAACTCTTGGAAGAGAATAAAATAACATTAAACACTTTTCGATTAAAAAAATGCAAAATAATAAAAAATTATTATGATATATTCAAAGAATTTGTGGTAAGGTTAGAGATACTAGCGAAAAAAGTAAACTAGCATTTATTTTGGTAGAACGTTCATTTGATCCTAAAGCCAAAAAATTTCTCATAGTAATTAGAACAATAAAAAGATTAGAGAATAAACATCCTTTCTTTAATGATTTACCAATTATAGGAGAAAATATACCATGTGTAGATCCTAGCTGGAGTGAAGAACTTGTAAAAGATTATTTAATTTGGAAAAGATAACACTTTAGGAAAATTGATTTTTTTTTCTGGCCTTTTAGGAAGGATCATCTATGATAGACGGAATTGCTAGTACCTTTGCATAAGTAGTAGCAATTCTAGAATTTCGTGATGACAAAACTAGAAGAGAGTGTGAGTTTAACTCCTACAAGAGTGACATCATTAACAAATTTGCATGATGAAGTGAACCATTTCCTTGAGAACCTACATACTTAAGGAAGACTCAATGATTGGCCACAACAAAGAAAGGCTATTACTGTTGAATGAA
>CAOJBK014023162.1:0-11901 GCA_948294925.1 Codiaeum variegatum
AAAAAAAGTTAGAAAGTGAGCCTGGTGCGTCAGGACTCTTACGCACGCGTAAGAGCAAAACACATACTTTTTGGGCTTTACACATGCATAAGGGGCCTCACAAATGCATGCATAAGGCTTGGAATGCATGTTCTTATGTGCGTATTTTGGGTCTGTTGCTTAGGCCCAATTTTTAGGGTCCAATGTACTCTAATTCGGTTCAATTTTTTTAGTTTTTTGGGTCTATTTGAGGCCCGACTTTAGCATGGTTTGAATCTATGGGTTCATATTGACGGGTCGGATTTAGTGGTATAAGAATATGGAGTCATTTTTGCTACAACAACTCTTTTACTCCTTCTCTTACTTCTTATTTCCTATGGAATTTCTTTACTTGAATATTATCTGGATCACACTGTCTGGCAACAATCAGGAGGATGATTTGTTTGCACAGTTGCATACGTCCCTAGAAGTTAAACCTGTTACTTTGTTCCATAGTTCAACTGAAGCCTTGTATGCTTCTTATGCAAAATTACTGAATTCAGACTATATAGCCGATTTAGATAGTCAATTTGGTCTTTCTGGTATCACTATTGATTTACCTAGTCCATCTATTGATTTATATCTTTTTTATTTCAATCTAAATGAGCTTCCTGATATGGATCCTATAGAACCTGTAACAACTCCAAATGCCACTCTGCTTCAAAATTGATAGGAATATACATGCTGGTTTTGCTATCCTGTGGTATTTTTCTTTTCTCTCTCCTCTCTTTTTCTATGCATTTTAATTTTTTGTGCTCTTTCTTTTTTCAATGCATTCTTCATTTTTTATACACTAATTTTTCTAAGGCATTGTTTTCAAGGAACTCTTATTTTCACTCATTTTATTTATTTTTCATGCCAAAATAAAATAGAATAGATGAAATAAAATATAAGAATAGAAATGATGATCATTTTACCAGTAGAACGTTAAGCGTAATTAGTGGGGTGCTAGGTCCAAGTTATCTGATGTACTGGACTTTTTGGGCAGCTTCGAGGCTTTGGCTACTTGTATTACTCTTGCTCACTTACCTAGTTGGATGAGTCTAAATATCACACAAACACTCGATAAGAATCTTATATTAGCATTAGATGAGAGGTGGTGGAGGACCACAAATGCCTTCCACCTATTGTTAATTTTGGACCTCCAGAATTGTCAGTTGCCTCATGACTCTTAAAGTTTTAGGAACACAATGGGATCAAGAAATGAAAATTTCAGATTACAATGGTTACATAGAAAAATTTTCATATCTAGACATATTTTCAAGGAAATACCCATATTTTTGCACCATCAGATCCGACCCGTTAATACGAGCTAAATGGTTTAAACGTGCTTAAGTCAAACCTCAAACGGACCCTGAAAATCCCAAAACCCAAACTGGACCTAGAAAATAAGGTGCAGACACCCAGGCCCAAATACATGCATTTAGCCCAAACGTGCATGTTAGGTTTAAACGCATGCATTTTGGATTTCTCGAATTTTTTGACTCAGTTTTCTATAAATTGGACCCTCTAGACCAATTTTGGGGTTTGCTTTTTTCGACTTCAGTTCACTTTTTTAGATGTTATGTTCACTTTTTCAGACTATCACTGACAATTATAAAAACCTAGACACTATCCCAAACACCAAAATTACCAAATTTTCAATGTTCTCTATTCAGAGACATTTAATTAGTACTCTTCTCTTAGCACAATAGAGACATGTTCCAGATTCATCAAGCCTTCAGACAGACCACATCTAAAGCCCAGTAAGCCAAAGGTAAATACAATAGAATATTCTCTCATCATTTTGGTTCTGAATTTATCCCTTTAATATGAAATAAGGCATTTATGTTATCAAAACTTTATTTCTAAAATAACTCGGATTAAAGCCCGAAAATGAACTTAGACAATTACATTCTCAAAATCCTTTTTCATTAATCAAATCCTATACATATTAACAACCTTCTCAGTCAATTGTTTTATTAAATAAAACCTATTAGCTTTTAAACCAACCAAACCACCCACTTATTTATTAGAACACCCCATCCTTTGGGAAAATGGAGAACGATGTGTGGTTTGATTCCTATTCAACGGGATACACCAGTAAGCTTATTTCACAAGCTTCAACTCCAAAATATATTTTATTTACTTATTTCCTTTTGTTTTTTTATTTTACCATTTTTGTTATTTGCACCTTTTCCATTTTACATTTTGCTGCAATTGTTCATATTGTTATTATATCTATTCCTGATTTATATTGGAGAATGTGTGTCATTCCCATATCCTTTTTATTGGAGAAGGGATCCCTTGAACTATTAATTATTTCAATGTAATAGTTTCCTTTGTTTATTTTGTTTTCAATTCATAGTTGGGGATGTGTGTCATCCCTAGAACTTACAGTGGGCTAAAGGGAAGGGGGGACCCCTGTTCATTCATTTCGCTTTTATCATTTTATGGATATCATGCATATAATTGTCTATTCATGCATCATAAATTTACATGCTTAATTTGTTCATGCATCACTTGATATGCCATGCATACACAAAAATCACTTTTTAAACCGAAACCGTGCATTTCTTAAGCCATATCTAATTAGTAAACTGGAAAAATCCTTTTCTAAACTTGTTTTTATCAAATCACGAATCCCCGAACCCAACTATGGTTTGTGGGCTAGCCTTTTCAAATAATTGGGTAAAAATCATTGTCTAAAATGGAGTTTTACAATAGGTTTTTTAATCACTTAAGGAAAAAGTGTTTTATTAAAGATTATTTGGCAACTCTAAACACATCACACGTGCACACCAACAGACATATGTGGTGTGTACAAATGTGGGACTTGTCTATAATCGTGATGCCATGCACAATCTGACCCCTCTTAGTCGATTTTCTAGAGCAATAAACTCAAAGGCGTGCTGAGAAATCCCGTGAGCTCAGAAGAGGCCTCATAGCTGGCGATTCCACTTGGGACATTTGGAAAATTGCTAACTAAGCAGATTATTTTTTAATAAAAATATATTTTGGCTTAAGACTTTATGTAAATTATTTTCATGCATCACTTAACATGCTCCCTTATTCTAGGAAAACCCGAATAAACAGTAACATCAAGTGAGCTTCCTTCCTTATGAATGCTTTTTGGATAGTGAAATCATTCAACTTAAAGACGTACCTTCCAATCCTTTTAGTTAAGATAATGAGGTTGCACATAGCCATTTGACCTAGGCAAACCTCCTTGGTTCATATGTGGTTAGGTAAATTACACCTCTAGTCGTTGGGGAAACTTTAAACCACCAAGCTCTCATGTAATGATTAGAGTTGACCCTAGGTTCCATATACCGTAAAGACTCTGATTATAGCTGTCATCATGAAATCTTTTTCATTCATTCATACATTCATGCATGCATCACGACATCCAAAAACTGAAATTAGACTAAGACTAACCTCTAAAAATCTATCATTTTCATAACTACTTGCTTGGTACTGGCCTATTTTCAAAAGCTGATACCCAAAATTTTCTTTTGTCCAAAAGGTTAACATGTCAAACTTGGAAGGCAACAACACTCTTAACCCTACTGCTAATGCCACTGCACCTAATGAAATAACTCCACCTATTAATATTGCCACTATGCCGATAGAAATCTTGATAAAGCAAGAGGAGGCTATGAAAACACAACAGCAGACTATCTCTGCAACAATATAAGCCTAAGAATAGAACATATTGGGAAAAGTGAAAGCTATGTTAGATCAAGTCGGGGTCCAACCTACCAATCATGCTTCTACCTCCTCCATCTCAGGGAAATAAATTTTGGCTGATGAAATTATTGTCCTGAATCCACCAATTGGCCATGGAAATTACACCATAGCTACCCCTATTATGGATCCTTTCCTAAAAGGAGCTAAAGATTACCCACTACTCAAAACTATAGCTAAAAAGTATGAGGAAATGGAAAGACTCTCAAGGCCTTGAAAAAGAAAGAGAATGTCATTGATGTGAAGGCACTGAGTTCCTTCCCCAATGCCAAGCTTCCGCCCAAGTTCCAGATGTTAATGTTTGAAAAATTCAATGACACTTCTTGTCCTAACACTCACTTGAGAATCTATAATGTCACTTTGCATCCCTTGGGCACGAAGGTGGGCTCTTTTCTTAGCTCTTCCAACAATCTCTTACTGGTGTGGCTCTAAACTAGTTAATTCAATTAGAGAATTCTAAGAAATAGGTATAGGAGTCCATAAGTAATGAATTTGTAAAATAATATTCTTATAATCAAGAAATTGATATTAAAAGAAGAGAATTAGAAATAACTAAGAAAATGCCCAAAGAAACATTTTCTGCTTTCATTACTAGATGGAGGAAAAAGGCCACCCAAATGGTTAAAAAACCAATATAATTAGAACAAATAGACATCATAGTAAAGAATTATTGCCTATGTATCGAGACAAATTGTTGACATGGTACCTACCTGATTTCAAAGCATTAGTGAATGTCGGCACTCGCCTGGAAGATGAGGTTAAATCTGGCCTCATCAAGGGCAAAACTCAGACCTCATCCTCCCATTTCAAAAAGACCAATAGTATTGAAAAAAGATAGGGTCAATGCAATAATGGCCCGAAATCCTATATAGATCAAAAGGAGGGAGTTCACTAATTTGAGGGGTTTGACACTGAGTTTTCTCCTGAAGCATTCTAACCATTTGAACCCAAGCCCATTCCAAATCCATTATAAAAGAACTTTAACATGTCTGAAAGGTGTGACTACCATCAAGGGCCAGGCCATAAAACTGATGACTGAAAGGCCCTCAGACATAAGATCAAAGATCTAATTGATGCTAATGATATGCTTCTGCCTACTGCAAACATTGACACAAATCCCTTGCTAAAGCATAATGTGAATGCAATCCTAAATGAGTTTTAGGAAGGGGACTCAACACACCTCATATCTGATGTTGAACCTCTGAGTAATTTCTATTACACCAGAGAGGACCCATCTTCCTTAGAGATGTCATTTTCCCTAAATTGCTCACTTCTGGTTGGTCAACCTTCCTTATGGAGGTCAATCCATAATGACTACTTTTGTGTAATTTTTTTACCTAAGACATTTGAGTGAGGAAATCAATGCTATCACTAGAAGTGGGATGATAACACAAGCACATGTTGCTCTTCCATCTATAAGCTAACCAGAGACTCATCCTAAGGGAACTCATGACCCCAAAAAAGATCCCATACTTAAACAACTCAAGAAGAAACAAGCAAATATTTTTATATGGAGCCTGCTTATGTTATCCTATCCTCACTACCAAGCTCTTTGTAAGGTGCTAAGCCAATGCCTGACTCTGGCTGACATTTCTCCTAAAGCTTTAGATAATTCTATTACAAGATCTACCAAGGGGACATCAACCTCCTTTTCAAACAATGAGATCCCGCCTGGGGGACTCGACAATGATGACCTCTATATTACTATTATCATAAGGGAGAAGATTATCCCAATGAACCTAGTTGACAATAGGTCTGCTCTCAATGTTTGCCTGTTGAAAGTTGCAAGCTACTTGGGGTTGAATGCTATTGAGTTCACTTTATCTCACTAGATCGTTTAGGCATATGACAACTCAAAAAGAGAAATTTTGGGGGTGGCCACACTGACCGTCACCATGAGTGCAACCTCTTTTAAAATGGCTTTTCAAGTAATAGATGTACCCTCCTATTTCAATTTGCTTATAGGAAGACCTTGGATCCATCAAGCTTAGGTTATGCCATCAACTAAGCATCAATGAGTTAAGTTCCCACTGAAGAATGAAATTATTACTATCAAGGCATAGACATTTGAAAAATTTGAAGTCTTAGACACAGTCTAAATTTTGGGAATCCAACTCGAGTTATGGGCAAATCCTTTATCTGACTTCTCATTTGTACAGTTCATTCATACCACTAAGAATTTAAAAGAGGCAATAGCTCTGGATTTTGACCCATATTGCAACCCCATGATTAAGAACATTTTAAAGCATATGGATTACTTCCCTGGATTGGGCCTTAGGAAAAACCAACAAGGAGTCGAGTCCTTCAATGACTTCAAATTTTCTACTCCTCCTTTTGGCCTGGGTTACCACCCAACAAATGATGAGATTGAACAAGAAAAGGCCAAAGCTAAAGAAAGGTCTATAATTACTAAGAGAATGGGAAGAAGCCGACATCCTCATAAGGCCTGATTTTAAGACTCTGAATGGGTACTTTATCAAAGAGGGAGAGATAGTTCCTTATTGTGCTTTTCTCAAGCCGTGGCTTTGCCCTATTACTAGTATAAGAATTCTTGGTTTTGAACTTTTATTAGATATAAAGCTGTCTGATAGAGATTGTCATCCTATATACTTTATAGGTAACAATTATGAGGAAAACATGGAAGCTGGCCTGTTTGATGAAATAGCTATTTTGATTGATAAAGTGGAGAAAGTTGACCTTTATACTCTAATCATGTCTGCTATTGGAAAACTGAAGAAGTGGTACTTTAGCGAGAGCCCTGTTAGAGTTGCTGAATTTGAGTCAGAGACCGAGTCTGAGTTTAGTACTGAGTCTAAGTCTTCATCTTATTTTAAGTCTGAAACTAATGTAATAGATCCATCATGCTTTAATTATGAGTTTGATGTAACTGTGGACCAATCCCCAATTTCATTCAATAATATAATAAAATTTTCTTGTTACAAGCTTGTCTCTTTATTTTATCTTATTGTTCCAACTGATGAATGTAACCTTAGTAAATCAGAAAAAGAGAATAAAATAATAACAAAATAAAAGATACAGTTAAAGAGCCCGTAAACACTAACACTCATGACATGCCTAAAAACACATACATTGTACCTGCATACTCAAACAAATAGGACACTGAGTCTACCATCAAAAGATTGGAAGACTACTTCATCTAGAAACCCAACGACATGACTGGTAATACGAGCCCAACGATTCAAACTGCACTCAAGTCTTACCTTAAATGGACCTAGAAAACCCCCCCAAATGAACCAAATTAGATTGGACTAGACCTAGAAAATCATGCCCAAACACCAAGGTGCAAACACATGCGTTTAGCCTAAATGTGCACGCTTGGAACCAAACAGACACATTTGGTCCAAATGCCTATATTTGGCCTCAAATGCACATGTTTGGTCCAAATTCCCGTGTTTCGCCTATCCCAAAATTTTTACTCGATTTTCTATAAATTGGACCCTCCATACAAGTTTTGGGATTCACTTTTTTCGATTTTCAGTTCACTTTTTTAGATGTTCTATTCACTTTTCTAGATTACTATAGATAACTACAAACACTTAGACATAATCCTAAACATAAGAATTGCAAAATTTTCAATGTTCTCTATTCTAGAAATTCAATCAATAGTCCTCTTCGAGAACAACAGATACACATTCTAGATTAATCAAGCCTTCAGAAAGACCAGTTTTGATGCCCCATAAGCTAAAGGTAAATATGGTACAATATTCTCTCATCTTTTTAGTTCAGAATTAAGCCCTTTAGTATGAAATAAGGCATTCATGTTATTAAAATTTCATTTTTCTAAAATGAATTAGATTAAATCCCTAAAATGAGTTTAAGTAATCGCATTCTCAAAATTCTTTTTCATTAATCAAATGTTAAAAGGATTAGCAACATACTTAATTAATTATTTATTAAATAAAACCTATTAGCTTCTGAACCAACCAAACCACCAACTTTTTTATCAGAACACCCTACACTTCACAAGAAGGGAGAATGACATGGGCTTTGATTCCCATTCAACTGGATATACCGACAAGCCTATTTCACAGGCTTTAACTCCAAAATATATTTTCTTTACTTTTTTCCTTTTGTTTATTTATTTTACAATTTTCGTTATTTGCGCCTGTTCCATTTTACACTTTGCTGTAATTGTTCATATTGTTATTATATCTATTTCAAAATTGTATTGGGGAATGTTTACCTTTTTCAGATCCTTTTAAACTAGAGAAAAGATCCCCTGGTCTATTAATTATTTTAATGTAATAGTTTGCTTTGTTTATTTCATTTTCAATTCATAGTTGGGGATGTATGCCTTCCCTAGAACTCGTAGTGGGCTAGAGGAGGGACCCTTATTCATTCTTTTTATTTTTATCACTTTATGTATGTCATGTATATAATAACCTATTCATCATGATAAATTTCCATGCTTTATTTGTTCATACATCATGTGATATGCCATGCTTATGGGAAAATCACCTTTTTAACCAAAACCATGCATTTCTTAAGCCATAGCTATTTAGTAAATTGAAAAAAACATTTTCTAAACTTATTTTCATCAAATCATGAATCCCCAAACCCAACTATGGTTCAAGGGCCAGCCTTTACAAATAATTAGGTAAAAATCATTTTCTAAAATGGTGTTTTACATAAAGTTTCTTAATCACCTAAGGAAAACTATTTTCTTAAAGATTAGGGGGCGACTCTAAACACATCACATGTGTACACTAGTGGACACATGTGGGGTTTACAAATGTGGGACTTATCCACAACTATGACACTGTATGCTATCTGACCCCTCATGGTCGTTTTCCTCAAGCCATAAACTTAAAGGCATGCTGAGAAATCCTCTGAGCTCGGACGAGGCCTCACACCTGCCTATGGAAGAAATGACCATGACTCCTACATAATGGTCTTGTTTTTAGTGTATGAATTTCGAATCTCAACCTATTATTTTTTACCTTGAGGTTCGAGATGCCCGTGCTTTGAAAAATCTCCTTGAAGCGGTCCCTCATTGCAATTCTAGGGTTATGGTCCCTCAAACTTTGTTGATTTCTCACAAGCAGAGCATAGACATGCAGTCCTACTCCATTGACTAGTGTGCTAGAGTGTGTTTACTGGTTGTCCTGTCTACCTTCTTTATGTACAATGAGAGTGGATGGGTTGATTTGAAAATACTAGCTTTATTAGTTGATCTAGACTTGCAAGGTAAGCACTGGTTGCAGCTTATAGAGGGATGGGTAAGCTATCCAAAACTAATGGGACTAGCATACATGCAACTGCTATACCTGGGATTTTGTCTTTAATATTTTGTTGTTTATGATTTGTTGACTTTGTCTATTGCAGCTCTGATAGTTTTCTCATTTTTTTGCTCTTGCCCTTAGTGTTGATAGAGAGGACATTCTGCTACCGATGGAGAGGATGTGGTGTAAGGAGTATTAGGTCATCCCTCAAGCTAGCTTTTCCTTTTCTAACTATCAAGAGATCTTAGCCATGACAACTGAGGTATACTTGGAGTAGCTTCACCTATAATTTTTCTTTATGATTTTCTATTTGTTATTTTATTATTTCAAGTTATCTATTCACCCTTCTTGTATGGTTCTTTAAGGTATGTTGGCCCTTCAACTATAGGGCTCACCATTACTAAGAGGTGGATTGTTGTAGGTTCCTCTGACCTTGTGGAATTTTATCTGGGTTTGTGGGTTATGTCTCAGTTGACTTTAGAGCTGGTTGTTCATGTCGACCCACCTATGTTTATGAGGGAGCCCATGCCTATTGCCTTTTTAGATTTATAGTGGATTGGGAGACCTAGGCCATATTTAGTTATTCGGGATGCCTCTTATGCATATTTCTTAGCCACCTGTTTAATTAGTGGGAGGCCTCTATTATCTACTAGACCATGTCTGGTTTTAATTGTGACTGGTGTTGTTGCTGTTACAAGGCATAATTCTCATAGTCAGACTTGTTATTTTATTCCTTGGACCATTCCTAGTATGACTTTAGTTTCATCGGGCATGGGTGCTTCTACATCGGCCATGCCTTCCAGCTCCAGTCAAATTCAAGGCATTTATGTTGGCTATTTCAATCATGTCTCTTATGAGGGAGTAGATAATGTGATGAGGTTTCACCATATCAACTATAATAATTTGCCTGGCATAGTGCATGTTGATCTATCCATGATGCCCCCGATGGTGAGTTTATGACTTTCATAGTATCATTTCTTTCTTTTCTTTTATTCTGACATCTGTTTCTTACAGGTGCCTCCTCCGATATATGCCACTGGTCATGATCATTACTATGGGATGTCATTCTCTTTGTGCACCACCTTAACCGATTTGAGTATTGCAGAGAGCCGGAGGGAACCTAAGATTGTCCAGAGATGCGGTGCCCATATCGATGATGATGATGAGGAGGAGTTAGAGGATGATAAGTGATAAATGGATTCTTTTGACTTAATGAGGCCCCATTATAAGTCTTTTATAAAATTTTTATTCTTCTTGTTCTTTGAACTCATTTGTATGAAAATTTTGGTAATTTTCAAAATTTGGTTTGCAATTTTCCATTTCAAAATAATTTTATTTGGAAAATTGAGTTTTAAAAATTAATTTGGTTGAAAATTGTGCGAAACTAGAATAAGATTAGGTCAGAATGAATCATCACGATGGGCTGGGTCAATGCATGGGCCTTCCTATGAATTTTTGTCCAAATGTATGCACAAGAGGCCTTAAGTGTGCGTTAGCTTCCTTACGTGTACGTAAGGGGCTAAACGCATGCTTAAGCTCCCTTATGCGTGCTTTTGGCTCGTAACGCATGCATTAGAGTTCTTACTCATGTGTTCAGCCTTTCGAATTCCATTTTCAGTCACAATTTTCATGCCACTATATATTTTGATTCAAAAATTGATTTTTTACTCAGAAAATTATAGGAAAACATATTCTTTTATAGAAAAATCAAATTTGTTTTTATATTTTTACTTGTAAGATGGAGCTTTACTTTAGTCACATGAGCTAAGTCAAAAGAATCAACGTCAAAAAATATAGGATGAGTGCTTTGTCGACCTTAAGAGGTGTTAAAATTGATTGGGAATGTTTGAATGCTAGTATTCTATTTTGGTATCTTGTCGATCATGTTTATGATTCGAGCCAGTATGGACGAGATGTGTCTAACCTTTGAGGAGTTTTCAATTTTACATGGTAAAAGTCCCGATGCTGATTTGGCTATTCCAGTTAAGAGGATAGGTTACTTTAACTCTTTCAAAAGGCTTTTAGATTTGAGCACTGAGGCTGCTTTTCATATTGTGAAAGATGATTTAATGGACCTGTCTGTCATGGCTAATATGTTTTGGGATGATTATGATGATCCTATTTGGTTTTCCAGGAGGCTAAAGGCCTATGCATTTCTTCTGACAACAGGTTATATTTTTATGGGCCCAATTGGATGAGGTGATGCAAGAGTGGCTAAGTTGATATCCTAGATGGGTGAAGGGAAGTCTATCATTGGAATGATTTTGGTTGAGGCACTGCTGAGCCTTGATCATCATTGTAGCTTGAGAGAGTCTTGGACCATTAGTCCTATCATACTCCAGGTATTTAAACCTTTTCATTGCTTGTCTATTTTAGCATATATTGAGGCCATTTCTTAACTTTCACACTTTTTGTCAGATTTGGTTAAGAGACCATCTTAAGATTATTCCTGGTCCTGAATCACCAGATTATCTTACTTCATGGTAATGTACTAGGAAGATTGCTATCTATTTTCCCAATAAGAAGGATTGGATTAGCTGACTAATGGAATTGAGTTCTTCTGCTTTGCTTTGGAGACATGACAAGTACATGATCAAGCAATTTATATCTAGGAGCAAGGGATTAGAGCACATTTATCTACTTGGTTTCAAGTAGGTGACTTGGTATCAGCTTACTCGAGTTTTTTTCTTGATGGGACATGATCGGGATGTGCCCCTAGATGGCCTGCTTTTTTGCAGCAACTATTGTGAATGATCGAGTGGTGAGAGCTGTTCTTGAGTATTGGATTTAAAACTTTAAAAGGACGATGGTGATCCCAGGTGATGATTATAGCAAGCTTCCAGAGTACCTCGAATGGTGTATTGAAGCATGTTGGCCAAAGGAGAAAGCAAAATGATATGCCCTTTTGACTGAG
>CAOJBK014023698.1:0-10728 GCA_948294925.1 Codiaeum variegatum
GTTCCAATTGATGAATTTAACCTTAATCAATTGGAAAAAAAGAACAATAAAATTAATGAAATAAAAGATGTAGTTAAAGAGCCCATTAATGTTGAAACTAATGACATACCAAAAACCACATTCATTACATCTGCATGCTCAAATAGAGAGGACACTGAATCCATCATCAAAATATTTGAAGATTGCTTTTCCTAGAAGCCTAGTGACATGATCGATCTCGATCTAAACATTGTCATCCATAAGATTCCAACCTAGCCAAACAACAAGCCTGTCAAGCAGAAACTCATACGTATGAAAGCAGCATGGTCCATTTCAATCAAAGAGGAAGTCTCTAAAAAACTGTCTCACCAGTTCATTGAACCAATCAACTATCCATATTGGTTAGTCAACATTGTCTCAGAACCAAAGAAAGATGGGAAGGTCAAAATGTGTGTCGACTACCGAGACTTGAACAAGGCCTGCCCTAAAGATGATTTCCCTCAGCCTCACATCGACCTATTGGTAGACGTATTACCAAGCTCAAAAATGGTTTTCTTAACCGATTTGGTTGCTGGATACAACCAAATTTTGGTGCATTCTCTAGACAAGGAAAAAATAGCTTCCATTATAGAATAGGGCACTTACTGTTGTAGAGTAATGCCTTTTAGACTGAAGAATGGCAGAGCCACCTACTAGAGGATGGGGACCACTATCTTCCATAACATAATGCACTGAGAAGTGGAAGTGTATATGGATAACATGGTCATTAAAGGCACTATTGCCGAACAACACCTACAAGCACTGGAGAAGTTCTTCCTTAGGCTTTGCCAGTACAAACTCAAGCTCAATCCTACCAAGTGTATATTTGGAGCTACATCTAGAGTGTTCCTTCGTCACATGGTTAGTAAAGAGGGAATTGAGATCGGCCCTACCAAATCCAAAGCAATCCTCTACATGCCACCTCCTAAAACTGAAAAAGAGATAAGAGGGTTCCTAGGATGCCTCCAAAACATCAGTCATTTCATCTATTAGTTAGCAGACACCTATGGTCCCATATTCAACCTACTAAAAAAGAATTCCTCCAAACAATGGAATGAAGAATGTCAAGAAGCCTTTGAATAGATCAAGTAATACCTCTTCAATCCACCAGTTCTACAGCCTCCTAGGCCTGACAAACTACTGTTGCTCTACCTCACAAACACTCATAAAGTTATGGGTGCCATGCTGGCAGAAAATGCTCTAGATTCCATAAGGAAAACACCATCTACAATTTAAGTAAGAAAATACTGACACACGAACTCAAATACAATCACATTAAGAAGCTTTACTCAGCTCTGGTATGGGTATGTCACAAACTAAGACATTATCTGTGGGCATACATCATACATGTCCTCATCGATAAAAAGTTCACTCAAATACTTCATGGAAAAACCTATCCTTAACAGTAAAATGACTAGATGGATGGCGGTCCTGACAGCCTAGGACCTTAAATATATGCAGAGAAAAGCTATCAAAGGTAGTGTCATTGTTGACCAACTGGCTGCTGCCCCAACAGACGATCATTGGGAAGAACCTGAATTTCCTAATGAGGACATCTTATTCATCCAAAATTGAAACATGGAAACTATTCTTTGATGGTGTAGCCAATAACAAAGGATATGTGGTTGGGATGGTGTTCCTTAGACCTACCGGTGAAAAGCTTACCTTTAGCAATCAAATTGGACTTTGAGGTAACAAACAACTTAAGCTAAATACGAAGCTTGTGTTTCTAGGATAGAATTAGCTATCCAGATGGGTATCAAGAACTTAGAGGTCTATGCAGACTCCAACATGATAATTTCTCAGGCATTAGAAAGATGGAAAATTAGAGAGAAGTGGTTAGTTGTTTACCATAAGTGGCTCGAAGAGTTTGTTAGCAGTATATGCCTTAGAGCTTATACTGATCATGTGAATGTAAATGAAAAACTAACTGGCTTTAGTATATATGTTCTTTAAATGAAAATATTCCTTGTATCTATGTGTATATGTCCCTTAAGTATTCTATAAGGGAACCTATTCTCAAGGAGTTTGAGAATATGAGTGACAGATTGCCCTTTGTTAGATACTTTAAAGGTTGTTCATGGTCACATGATTATTAATAGGGACATCATTAATCCAGAAGACCATCACCTTTGTTATCAGCCATGATAAGTATGAGACACTTATTGGTATGGAGGTAGTTAGTCTCATGCTATAGATATGTGATGTCATGACAACATATGAACATACTCATTGGATGAGTAAGTTGAACAGTGATGTTAGATGATGGATACATAGGTCATTACTAATTAGTCAATGTCACATCATCTAGATCATGATTGAGCATATAATCCTTAGACTTGAGGTGACATGTTATCTAGCATATCGATGGTTATGGTTTGTTACTGCTTACATACCTATGCTACTAATGTATTGGCATATGGCATGTGATGGCCATAATCTGTGATATGTTGGAATAAGTGTTCAACCAAGAAAGGATTTATTAACTTGGGTAACAAAGGAAGGAATCATATGACTTCTGGTTGTTCGCGATATGCAAATCCTTAGCCAGGGTGGATAAGGTTCACTATAAAGAGTTTCTAGTAGGAACTGGGTTTATCAAGAACTCACACTAGATAGAAGTCATATGATTTTCCATATAGGGTTTGACTATTCCATGACTCTAACTAAGATCAAGAATCTATAATAAAGGGATTCAAGTACATGGTAGTTATGATCAAGAGGTGCAAGCAATGTCAAGGATATGATCACCAACATTTATTTCTAATTAGGTAGTCATGATATATTATGCTAGGTGTTACTCACGACTTATGGGACTAAATGTGCAATGAGGATTACACACTTAGTGGGAAGAAAAGAGTTTTCTTTATCCCATTGCTAATTAGAACATAAACCTAGTAAGTCACACACCACATAGCAACTCTCATAGCATGAATCATATTAATGATTAATTAAAGAGTTTAATTAATTATTAATGATGATTAAATTAAATTTGTAATTAAAATTATAAAAACCCTAGCATGTCTTGAATTTTAATTCATAAAAGGTTAATTAAATTATGTCATAGTTTGTATGATATACAAATGGGCATGACTAATTGAAATGGTTTTGGACAAACAACAATTAATTCATATGAGATGTGATTAATCAAGGGCTAAAGTGATTCCTATTAATTACATGCTTAACCTAGTTTACTATTTGACTAATCAAACAGTCAATTAGCAGCTAGAATAAGCAACATATCTTCTTAATCTTTTCCTTAATTTAAGGAAATGTAGTTAGAGAAGTATGGGTACAAATAGAGAGATAAAGTTCTAAACACCACACCATAATAGAGTGAGGGAGTTTATCTTTGAAGAAGAGTTCTTCAACCATAAATCCTTCTATTCCTTTGTAAAGGTGGTTGTGGAGAGCTCAAGGTACAAAACCAAATTTCCCATCTCAATTTCTTAAGTAGAGAAGTAAGAACCAAAATTTTAAGCAACTAAAGAGAGATGATTCAAGTTTCTTAAAGAGAAGAGGAGATCAAGCTTTTGGGAAAAGCTAGGTGTGTGTCAAGTTAGAGGCTTCACATTTGGGGAGCTTAATAAAAGAATCTGAGAGGTATTTGATGTTTCTAACTCTCTTTTGTTCCATTGTATTTTGCACACAAATTGGTGAAAAATCCTTGATTGGGTTATGGTCCTAATTCTAAGGTTTAGGTTAATTTCAAAGAGTTTGAAAGATAAGTAAACCTACTTTGTTAAAAGTGTTTTAACTAAGAACTAATGTTTTTCAAAAATTTTTTAAACTAAAAATCGAATCTTTCCAATTTGCGATTGTCTTGCTTCAACTGCATGACTTATGACTTTCTTCAAGTGATATCAGAGCCACCCAATTTTTGTGCAAAATCATAGTTTTGTTAGTGTGTTTGTTAGAGGCAAAACTGTAAAAGACATGCAAGAAATTAGCATTCACGGGCTAAGTTCACAACTATGAATGGTGCCCATGATGCAATGGCTAGAATTTATCTTGAAATAGACCCCTTTTATTCTTCTACTGCCTTTGCTCATGCCCGTGAACATAGCTCATGAAGTGAACAAAGGGTTTTGTGTCTACGGCATCTGTCCATGCCCGTGAAGCTAGCTCCTGACGTGAACAAAAGGTTCTATGTCTAGGTATGTTCAGTCATGGCTTCTGTTCATGCTCATGAAGCTAGCCCATGACATGAATAAAAGGTTCTATGTCTTAGCATGTTCAGTCATGACTTTTCTTCATGCTCGTGAAGCCAGCTTGAGACTTGAACAAAAGGTTATCTGTCTTTTGGAAGTAGGGTTTTATGTGGTCATGGCTTCTATTCACACTCATATTGGTTGCCTGTGACTGGTATATGAAATACTAAATTTTGGCTTAAACACTTCTTAGCCTCTGCTCACGCCTGTGAAGTCATAGTATTTTGGGATTTTACGTATAATCTTTTAATCCTAAGTTACTTATCTTAAAGAGTTTGGGTTGTTATTGGGCCATTATCCTATGTCTATAATAAATATATTTAGACTTCAAA
This sequence comes from Codiaeum variegatum, assembly GCA_948294925.1. Classification (NCBI taxonomy): domain Eukaryota; kingdom Viridiplantae; phylum Streptophyta; class Magnoliopsida; order Malpighiales; family Euphorbiaceae; genus Codiaeum; species Codiaeum variegatum. Next base: position 4,562 of record CAOJBK014023698.1, read on the forward strand.
GGATTGAATATGAGATATTCAAAAGGTTTGGAAGAGTTTCAAAAGGTTGAAGTACTTAAACACATACCTAATGTATAAGAGTTATATATTGTTGTTATGTGTTGGTCTTGACATGAATGGATGATCATGGACTTTTAACTTATGAAATGAACTTTTCGGGGCATGTAATATTCTTTTATTATATAAAGGTTTTATAATTAAGTGTTAATTACTAGTTTAAGGTTATTTCAAATTCATTGAGCATGCGGGCTATCTTATTTTGTTATCTCGCCTTGATATGCATGTAAAATGGATAATATGCAAAGTGAGACCTAATTTAATAAGGCCTAAGAAATCTTCCAAAGTTAAATATTAAGTCATGGCTCTCCATTAGTGAAATGATTCTTGGAAAATATTTCCTTGAAATCATTGTATAGCATGAGATGTTGCAAGTATAGGATACATTGTATGTAAAAAATGGCAATGTGCACCTAAGCCATATAATGTTCAAATCACTATACTTGTTGGCCCAGTGGGATTAACTTAACTAATGTGAAAGGCAAAGAATGACAATGTATACCTGAGGCTGGAAGCATCAAGATCCAAATAGATTGAAACCCACATAAGATGTGATGGACACGAGTTATTCACTTGCAAGAATCAATCCCTAGAAAGACAATGTGTAGCTAACGGGCTTTGACGAACAAGAGTTGTTCCTTTGCACGATTTCAATCAACCCACTAAAGATTCACTCTAATGGAATCTCCATTTCCAATTTGGAAGTGTAGAATTTTCCAAGTTAGTGGGAGTACTATTTTGATTAAAGACCAAATCAAATGGTACATTTACGTTTCATATTAAATAAAATAATCTTATTATTTTTTGTAATTAGTCTGATAACATGAATGAATCACATCAATTAAATGAGCATAACAAGTGAATAAAAAAATTCATGGGGTTAGAACATATAATTTATCCTAGCTTATGAGATAAGTATGGATAAAGAAGTCCACATAGGAAGCTTCTCACTTAACAAACAAAAGTGTTTCCATATTTCGTACCATGAATTTATTAATTTAGAAAAAAAAAGTACAAATAGAGTTTTCTCTGAAAAAATAGAGCTATACAAACCAAAAACTCTTACAAAACATAAATAATCATAAGCTTATTAAAAAAAAATCAAAATAAGTAGTTTAAAAATGATAACCATCATTGTGATCCCTATAGGTATCAAGACAATTTGCCATTTTATTCCCTTCTATATAAACATGAGAGATAATCACATACATTTGTTTAACTTTAAACAAGTAAGAGGGCCATTCATCCTGACACTCTTCAAAAACATCCAGGGTCTTACTTTTGACTGAATAAACTACATACGTAGAGTCGTACTCCAACCAAATATGATGTTAACCATAATAAAAAGAAATAGAAATAATATTTATGGTAGCCCACAACTAAAAATTAAAGGAAAATGAATTTCAATATGAAAGGAAAAAGGAATCGTGGCAAAAACTTCTATGATTTTTTAAAATTGCCCCTATGCCTAAATTTCCAAGAGATAATCCATCGGTGTTAATTTTAACTAACTCTGATGGAGGGGTTGCCACACAACTGGAATGATTACAACTATCTTCTGTAGGATGCTTTTGATACTCAATGCATGGAAGAAAGACAATTCTGAAAAGCTTCCTTTCATTGTTACATGTCAAAAATTTTCTATATATTTTTTTTATTAATCTCTAAAAATTCCTTGACATATTGAAAATCAAAACAAGTTTGTCATAAAAGATAGTATTATTTCAAATATGCCATTTTATCCAATTACCAAACACAACAGCAACCCTCCAAAAAATTCAAAATTGTAAGCTAATGTATGAAGGAAACGTTATGGAGTCGCGCAGTAGAAGTAGATAAGGAAAAATGAATTCGGAAAAGATTCAAATTTCGATTTTCAAAGCTTTTTTAAAACATAACTTTGTTAAAACACTTTTAACAAAATTAGGTTAGGTAATTATTCAAACACTTTTAAACATTGCCATAACCTAGGATTTGAGTATAAAATATTTTGTCAAAACTCTTTTAACAAATCATTAGAAAAGTTCAAACTCTTTGAAAATCAAATTCCATGTCAAAGCACTTTTAACATAGAGGGTTTCGTCATTTATCAAACTCTTTGATAAATGTCTAAACCTAGGTTTAGACCCATAACATCAACCAAGGATATTATTACCAATTTGTGTACAAAACACAAGTTCAACAAAGAAAGGTTTGAAGTAAAAATACCTCCCGCCCTCCTTCATTATGCTGCTTAAGTGAGAAGCCTCTGGCTTGAAATATACCTAACTTTTTCCTAAAAGCTTGTTCTCCAATTCTCTTCAAGAAGCTTGAATCGTCTCTCTTTGGTTACCCGAATGTTTGATCCTTGCTCCTTTATTGGAGAATGTGAGAGTTAAGGATTGGCTTTGGACTTCCAAGCTTAATATCACTCCTTTTTCAAAGATTAATTGAAGAAGAGTTTGTGTTTGAATAACTCTTCTTCAAAACAAACTTTCTCTCTCAATTTGGTTTGAATTTTAAGTTTTATCTCTCTAACTTTTAGAGAGTTTCTCTTTAGCTTGAGGTTGAAGAAGATGAATAATTATTCATCTTTTTCAAATGTGTAGACCAAAATTAGGCAAAAAGTTGATACAAACATACTTTATATACCTCAAACCTTTTTCCTTAAAATAAGGAGAAGATTGGGAACCTCATCTATTTGACTTAGTTGACCATTAGACTAGTCAACTAATCAAATAGATTAGGACTTTAGTTAGTAGGAATCACCTTTAAATCTTAATTAATCACATCTAATGTGGATTAAGCTAAAATCTCATGTTAAACTTAATTATTTTATTTGATTGTCCAGACAATTTCAATTAGTCATACCCATTTGTATCTCATATAAACTAAGACATAATTGAAATTATCCTTTTGTGAATTAAACATCAAGACATGCTAGCATCTTTGTAAATTTAATTATATGTTTAATTCAATCATCATTAATAATTAATTAAACTCTTTAATTAAGCATTAATATGATTCATACAAACTAATGTGAATTGCTATATGGTATGTGACTTACTAAGTTCATGTTTTAATTAGCAATGGGATAAAGAAAACTCTTTTCTTCTCACTAAATGTGTTAACCTAATTACACACTTAGTCCCACAAGTTGTGAGTGATGTCTAGCATAACTTATCACGACTACCCAATTAGAAATGAATGTCAGTGATTATATCCTTGATATTGCATGGACCTCTTGATCATAATTATCGTGCACTCAAATCCCTTCATTATAAATTCCTAATCTTATCTAGGATCATGGAATCATCAAACCCTATATGCCATATCATATGACCTCTATCCGGTTTGAGTTCTCGATAAACCCGATTCCTACTAGAAACTCTTTTTGGTGAACCTTATCCACTCTAACCAAAGATTCGCATATCGAGAACAATTAGAAGTCATAGGATTCCTTCGTTAGTTACTCAAGTTAATGAATCCTTTCTTGGTTAGACACTTATCCTAACATATTACTGATTTTGGCCACCACATGCCATATACCAATACATGACTAGCATTGGTATATAAACAGTAATAAACCATTGCCACTAATATGCCAGATAACATGTCACATCAAGTCTAAGGATTATATGCATAATCATGATCTAGATGATACAATATTGACTAGTTAGTAATGACCTATGTATCCATCATCTAACGCCACTTTTCAACTTATACCATGAGTATGCTCACGTGTTATCATGATATCACATGACTGTAGCATGAGACTCACTACTTTCATACTAATAAGTATCTCATACTTATCATGGATGACAACAGAGGTGATGTCTTCCAGATTAATGGCATCCCTAACAGTAATCCTATAACCATGACCAATCTTTAAAGCATTTGTATAAAGGGCAATCTGTCACTCATATTCTCAAACTCTTTGAGAATAGATTCCCTATATAATAGTTAAGGGACATATTTATATGCTTGATATATGGAATGCTTTAATTTAAAGAACAAATATACTAAAGCCAGTTAGGTTTTTATTTACATTCACATGTTGAGTGTAAGCTCTTGGTCATACACTGCTAACAATCTCCCACTGCACTAGAGCTAATCTAGAGCTAAACAACTCAGTATCTAAGACTCATCTTTGAATATGGAAGTGTAACTATTAGATGACTCATTACTTTAGTCAACGAATATCCTATGTTACCAGCTAACACAATTTTCTACCTTATATGTCCCAATGACCTTGTCTGAATATATGTTTTTACCTTTCTTTATGTTTGGATTTCCTGTGAGACCTTGGTTCCTCTTTCAGAGCAATGGCTCCATTCCTTCCCTTATAGAGAGAAACCAGTGATTGAATGGTAAGAACCATACTTAGTTTTGTTATGAACTTTAAATCCAAACACCTTTCATTTGTAGCATCTTATGCAGCAGAATACTCAGCATTTGTAATAGAGTTTGCAGTAATTCATTGCTTGGAACTCTTCTAGCAAACTGATCCTCTATTACAGGTTAAATCAAATCCAAAGTTTTACTCTTTTTCATTGATTTCTATGAATCCATCAATCCTCAAATTATTTTCTCCATTTAGTCAAAATTAAATCCTTAGTGCTTTTTCAAGTACTAAAGGATTACTTTGACCATGATCTAACAATTTCATCCTAGATTAGATATATGTAAGTTAGTCATACTAACAGTACAATTATCACTTCTTAGAAACTGACATGTTGAACACTTCAACACCCTTCCAAGTATTAACTTTTAGAGAAACCTATTATTCTCTTTCAATCTATCTCATAGCTTTTAATTCTAAGAATATAGGCGATCTCTCCTAAGTTATATGGAGAAAAAATTTGGGATAAATAATCTTTCATATTTAATGAGCACGCTAATGTTTTTATCAATTAAAAAATGTCATCCACATTTAGTACAAGTAAAGTGAGTTCTCATTAACTCTTTTACATAATAAAGTGAACTCTCACTGACAATGTTGCACAATAAAGCGAGTTACCACTAATACTGTTGCATAGTAAAGTGAGTTAACACTAATACTATTGCATATAGATTCATTTATGTAGTTGATGAAATCAATCTATTTGATTGCCTCATAAAAAAAAACAAATCTAGTTCCTCAAAGTTTGCTTAAGACCATGAATGGATCTCTTAAGTTGGCACACTTTGGAACTTTCTTTAGGTTCTAAACCTTTAGGTGGTTCCATGAAAATACTCTTTTAATGTCCCTACTAAGAGAAGTGATATTGACATCTTGTGTCAAATCTCATAATCATAGTGCATTATAGTTGCTAATACAATTATAATGGATTTAAGCATAGCTTTGGAAAGTAGGTTTCCTGATGATAAACCCTTTTTTCTCATATCAAAAAATTTTTACTATAAGCTTTGCTTTGAACGTTAGGCCATCTCCGTATATGCCAATCCTTGACTTGAAATTCCATTTATCCTATGAGAATCACCCCTTAGGTGGATTTACAAGCCCATCATTGCATATAAAATTGTCATGTTTTCGCCTGTACCAATCTCTCACTTGAAATTCATTTTATCATATAGGAATCACCCCTTAGGTGAATTTACAAGTTTACATACTTAGTTCATATACATGGAATCCATTTAAATTTTATAGCCTTTACTATTTTAAAGAATCTATATCTCATATAGTTTCCTCAATTCCAGTAGGATCAACTCTTAAACAACTTCTTCATAAATGAACCACTCTTGTACACTCCTATGAAGAAACATGTATCTCTCTGATAGGTGAGACACACTACTAATCCTTCGAGGTCCTTTTGTGTGGATACATCATTAACTGAAGAATTTTACTTGAGCATTTTATTGGATCTCTCTTGATGATAGCTCATCCTATATTAACTTCCTATCTGTGTTGTTCTCTAGAAGAAACTCATTCTCATGAAAAGGACAACCTAGCTTAATAACACTTGTTAACCACTATAAGATAATGATAGAATCCTAAACTACCTTTAGGATATCCAACAAACCTATATTTAATAGACTTCTCATCTAATTGACTTATTTCTTAGCCTTTTAATGTGAGCTAAACACCCCCAAATATTAACAGACTTAATACTTGTTATTGTACCATATCT
>CAOJBK014024808.1:0-12343 GCA_948294925.1 Codiaeum variegatum
TGTAGATGAATTTTCTCATATAAATTTATAAAATTTATGAAATAGGAATTGCTAGTTTATTTCTGCTACTATTCGACTTGGGTTGATAACTTCTAATGAGGTAAAGTTATCTTATTTTCTTATAATTAAAATTTCATTGAATATAAAACTTGTCAATTCCTTCATGTTTATATTTAAAGATTTTGATTATAAAAACATAAATTATGTACATATATTGCGACAAAATAGTTTATATATTTATATATGCATATTAATAATTTTATGATGTAGAATTATTTTTAGACTAAGAATTTTATAAAGATATTATTTATTATTAATATATTATATTTAGTTCATTAAAACTAATATTATTTAGAATTTCTAAAGAATTGTTATTATTTTAAATTTATATAAATTAATATATTTAGTTCATCAAAATGTTTGCAAGCTATTTCATATTTGAACGTCCCAACATATTTGCAATATATTTATTTCAAGATAGTTGAATTAAATTTAGTTAGACAAAGTATTAAAGAAAATCACAATTTAGATAGTTTTAATATATTATAGTTAATATCATAATATATCACTTTATGTTAAATTAATTATATTTTCAATTTAGGTAAAATAAACTTGAAACTAGTATTATGAAATTATTATATATGATAATAATTAATAATTTAATTAATAATAAAATATAGAATTAATGGTAGTTGATCATTTCTTAATCTTGATGATATTCAAATTTTTGCAAACATTATGAAACCTAGAAAGCATTATATTTAAAGTTATTTTTTTTGAAATTCAGATTTAAAGTTAAAATTAAAATATGATAAAAATAGTGTAAAGAATAAAATAAAAAATGTAGATAAGTGTAAAAAAAGAAAGAAAAAAAGTGAAGGAAATTTAGAAAGTGGAGCTGAGAAAAATATCAACATATATTTTTATTCATTTTATTTATAATTTAATTAAATAGCAACTTACAAAAAATAAATAAAAACTGTTGAACTTAAATTTAAAATTAAAAGAAAAAGAAAGTGAGAGTTAAGATAAATTAATAACAAAAATTGTTGAGATCAATACCAATGTTAAAATATTTTAATTATTTTTTTTGCATATTTTATTTAGAGTTTATAAATTATAATTTTGAAAAAGAAAAGAAAAATATAGAAGAGTTCAATAAAAAAAAGATATAGTTATTATAAATATATTGATAATTATGTATTATGTGAATATCTATAACTATCTCTATTAATATAATTTTCTTATTTAAATAAAATTTTGTATTTAGTCTTATATTTGTAACATCTTTCTTCTATAAATAAGAAAATTACAATCAATGGAATAAGAATACACCCTATTGTCTCTCTATATTATTTATTATTAATGCCTTTATTTTATAACATGTTATCAACACAAATCGCTCTCAAGTAAAATATATATTGTCAAGCTCGGTACGGTGAGCCTTCAATCAAAAATAAAATTATGGAAAGAATAACAATTGGAGATTTGGAATATTTGACATATTCTAACAATTATATTTGGTAATATATATATACATGGTTTATATTTATGGCTTTATGTCTTGAAATTTAAAAAGAAAAATGTTCACAGGTAAAGTACTAAGTAACAATATGTATATGTCATTCATGTTTATTTGTCCAGTGATCTTTTATAGTTGATGTTTTTCTTTTCTGAATTTCTTCATTAACATAAAAATAACGTTATATTATTATTTACATGGAGAGGTAATGCATATATAAACTAACTCATTTTAACCCATTATGATTTTTTTTATCATGCTATTTCTAATTCATTATTCAAATTATATTTTTTAAAGATGGTGACCATCTCTAAAAAATATAATTTGAATAATGAATTAGAAATAGCATGATAAAATATATTTATTGGTGAAATAGATGATATATGATATTATGTTTAACAGTTTTTCCAAGATCAATTATAGTTAATTCCTGAAAAATTAATATTTCATATGGTTCTTAAAGAATTTATATATTTTATTCTAGTTCCTGAAAAACTAATTTTATATTTTTTGAATTCTAATATTTGACGAACTAGTATTATATTTTAATTTTAGTTTTAGTAGAACTAATATTAGTTATAGTTCATAAAGAACTAGTATTGTATTTTAGTTCTTGGAGAACTAATATCATTCCTGAAGAACTGAAAGTTTTATAAAATTAAATAAATTAATGCAGTTCTTGAAAAATTTGTATTTCAAATTCTAGTTCATGAAAAATTAATATTATCATTATTTTTAAATAACCAATATTAAAATGGATTCTCAAAAAAATAAATTTATATTTTAAATTTTAGTTCATGAAGAACTAATATTATATTTTAAATCCTATTTTCTGAAAAACTAATATTATTGACAAATCATAAAGAACAATTCCTGAAAAATTGATATTGTCTATAGTTCTTGAAAAACTTGCATTTGAATTTGTATATTTTACTATTTTTAAAGAATTAGTACTCTAATCCTTAAGAGATAAGGATTTGTCCATTTTTTTTTTATTATTGATTCTTTCATTGATTTTTTTAACTTTTATATTTTCTCTTATGTTTAATTATTTTTATAATATTATTTGATAGTAATTAATTAAAATTTTAAATTCACGAAAAAATAATGCTAAATAAAGTTCTTGAAGAATTTAGCTTGTATGTTAAATTCTAGTTCCCGAATGATTAAATTAATTATAATTTATGAAAACTTGTAATTTATATTCTAGTTCTCGAAGAACTTATAGTTCCTAGATAACTAATGTAAATATAGTTTTTGAATTTTTTTATTAGTTCCTGAAAAACTTGTAAGTAAACTAATACAGTTTCTAAAGAATTTATATTTTAAGTTTTAGTTTTTGAAGAATTAATGTTAAGCATAGGTTTTGAAATTTTATTTTAAATTTTAGTCCCTGAAGAGTTAGTTCATAAAAACTTATATTCTAAAATCTTATTGAATTAATACAGTTCCTAAAGAACTTGTACTCTACATTTTAGTGTCTGAAAAATTAGTATTATTTATGGTTTTTAGAAGAATAATTAAATAATTAATTAATATATGAATTTTTGAAAAATTTTAATCTTAAAATTTTGAAGAACTGATTAAATAAATTATTGATGTCTAAATTCCATAAGAATTAATTTCAAGTTTGTAAGAAACTTAGTTTTTGAAAATTTAGTGTCACATTTTCAATATTCCTGAAGAATCAAATAATTGTATACAAGTCTTTCAAAGATGAGTTATAATAAATACAATAGCGAGTTAGATGAATATCTCAATATGATTTCTGTAGATGAATTTTCTCATAGAAATTTTACTAAATTTATGAAATAGGAATTGTTAGTTTATTTCTATTACTATTCGATTTGGGTTGATGACTACTAATGAGGTAAAGTTATCTTATTTCCTTATAATTAAAATTTCATTAAATATAAAACTTGTCAATTCCTTCATGTTTATATTTAAGGATTTTGATTATATAAATACATACATTATGTATATATATTGCGACAGAATAGTTTATATATTTATATATGCATATTAATAATTTTATGATGTAGAATTATTTTTAGACTAAGAGTTTTATAAAGATATTATTTATTATTAATAAATTATATTTAGTTCATGAAAACTAATATTATTTATAATTTCTAAAGAATTGTTATTCTTTTAAATTTATATAAATTAATACAATTTCTGAAAAATTTATATTCTAATTCTAATTTTTGAATAACTAATTGAATTGAATAAATGATATCTAAATTTATGAAGAATTGACCTTAAAATTTGAAAATATAGAATTACAATACTTTATTTATGTTTCTGAAGAATGTGATAAATTGTCTATAAATCTTTCAAAAATTAATTATTTTAAATGGACAATGTCACCTTTGACAAAATTTAAATTTGTATCCTTTAAAATAATGGACAAGAAATATTTATTATGAATACCGAATATCAAAATATATTTGAATATCATAATTCTTAGAAATATAATTATTGATGAAAAATCATAAATCTTGTATAATTAATTCTAATCCATCCCCTGAAGTGACTGTGGACATGTGGATAGATATTAATTTTATCATGAAAATACATTCAAGAAGAAGAAAAATAATAATAAGTAAGATCAAAGTATTGAGTTATATTTTAGTTGTAATATGAATCAATTTTTTTTATATGTAGTTGTCATACGTTTAAATATTTTGTTGCACTTTATCAATTTGAAATATTTTTGGTGGATTATGGGATATCTAGAAAAGAAACAATCCAAATTGAGATAACAATTTAGCTCAACATGATTAACTTCCAGAAGGAGTAACTAATTTGATAAAAATCCGAATTATTAATTTCATGGATTTAATTCCATGATTTTATATTTAAATTTCAATAAGTTATGTGATTTTTCCCAATGTAAATGTAAAAATTGTTATTTGAATCTGGAGTTCAATAATCAAATATTTGACTTGAAATGTCACTATGAATATCATACATACTCCCTTATAATTTGTACATGAATATGAGCCTAGTATTTCTCATTCATAGAATTTTTGTTATGCCATATATGTCAAAGTGTGAAATTTATTTTAGTATGACACATTTCTCGAGATTTGAGGAGAATAAACACGTGTAGTGCTAAAGAATGTCGAGAAATCTCTTAAAAGGAAAGTTATAATTTTTTATTTATGTATAAGTTAGAATGAACCAAAAGTTCATTAAATAATTTAGTTGCAACAAATTGCAATTCAACTGCCAACAACATTTATATATGCCAAAAGAGTGACAGTCTCAAATTCTAGCTGTCAATATATTCGTAAAGGTCATAGTTCTTATCAAATTGAGTTCAATATACACTATAAGTGTATAAGAGTTTATGAAAATTAAAAGTAGCATCACTCATAAAGCCTCCTAAAGAGATTCCTAAAGAGCTATAGCCAATCATAAGATATAGACTAAGATAATGGAATAATTGGATCCTCTATATATGGCTCATGGAGTTGATGATCATATAGATGAAAATTATGAGATATCAATTAATATGAGAAATAGTTGATGGAAATTTGATTATCGTCGATGATGAATCAGTCTCAATAGTTGCTCTTATTTCTCTAAGAGAAAATATGGATTCAAAGTTTATGAGCATTAGTACAAACATGATTGGTCATCATAGAAAGAGAAAAAAAAGTTGGGTTAGACTTGCTTAACTAATTCTCGTATTAAGAAAATGATCGTGTTCCATTAATAACGTTATATGACAGTTAAATAAATGTTTGATTTACGCCTTATGAATCCCAGAAGCGAATGATTCACTATGTATCATAAATTAGTTATTATTGTAGTTTTTTTTTATTAATTTGATAAATGTTATGAAATTTTGATGAACTTAAAATAGTATGAATAAAATTTGTATCGGCCTGAAGATCGATCATAAAAGAGTCCCAACATATCAGTCCGCTTAACCTATTCACTATAAATAAAAAGAGATATTTTAGTCTTTACAAAGAAAATATAGATTTATTTGATCCTAAAGCACCATATGAGTACTCATGAATTTCGCAAATTGCATACTGCATTTGCGCTACAATTCCTAACTAGGTATAAATTTCATTAACAAATATTTGAGTTATGTAAAACACTTATTGTTTTATATTTAAAGGATGATTGCATCATCTTTTTTATGTTAGTTGTTTACTTTATCATTATAATAGTGGGTCATAAACTGCATATAAGATGATACTATAAATTTCAAGTTCCTGAAGGACCTTAATAAAAGATACTCCATTTTAGAGTTTGAAATGTATACAATTGTATTGCACAAAATTAAAGTAGATAAGATTAAGGTGATTCTCTTACATGCATAAACTCCATAAGAGTTATGAAATTAATATCCACTAAAATTCGCTCAAACTATAAGAAAGATATTGTTACATTTATTGAAATATAAATGTTGTTTTCATCAGGGGGAGAAAATTAATATGAGATTGTACTATTTTTTCTTAGTCAAGTTTTGATCTCATGAGGTTTTCTTGACAAATTAATGAGGTAATTTGTGCAATAACATAGTACACATGAATTGTATTCATTTCCTTAACTATGTTTTTCCCACTAGGTTTTTCTAGTAAGGTTTTTAACGAGGCATATTCATGGCGCGAGTGATATCCGAGGGATTACTATAAATAAATTAATAATGGATATTGCTTAATTAAGTATATGGTTTTGACAAGTGAGCATATATATTTACAAGATGATAAACAAAATTAGTATGTTCCAACTAATGTATTGTTATCAAACTATGTTCCCATAAGGGGGTGATTTTTGCATCTTGTATTATTTTTCCTTTGACCAAAGTTTTGTCCCATTGGGTTTTCCTGGCAAGGTTCTTCATGAGGCAGAATTATCATACAAGTTGTATAAGTAAGAATGATGTACTTATTTTTCTTCACTAATTTTTTTCCACCGAGTTTTTTTTAGTAAGGTTTTAATGAGCTATATGATTTGCATAGACATCCAAGGGGAGTGTTATAAATATATTGATAATTATGTATTATGTGGATGCCTATCACTATCTCTATCAGCGTAGTTTCCTTATGTAAATAGGATTTTGTATCTAGTCTTATCTTTGTAATCTCTTACTCCTATAAATAGGAGTCACAATCAATGAAATAAGAACATACTCTATTGTCTCTCTATATTATTTATTATTAATGTCCTTTATTTTATAACAATAGTAATAAATAAAGAAATGTGACTTTAAGATGTAACTGGTTTATGAGGAAGGATGGGAAATGGATTCGTGAAAGACTCGAAGAACTAATAAATTAATGCAAACACATATTTCTCTCTCTCTAAACTCAGAGCTTCTCTCTCTAAGTGAGATTAGGATTTACTACCTTCTCCACCTTTGGCGACCTAGACTGTTGGAGGATGACCGCCTTCTCTTAATTTTTCTCTTCTTAAGTTATATTTTCCTTTTATATTCTCTTAGTTCCATCTATTTCAGTCTTTGTGTTAGTTTTGATATAGGAATAACTCCTCTTATTATGAGGCCTTTGAGTTCCACTAGTGATGGTGGTTTTTCTTTGCTCCATTTTGGGCTTCTGAAGACAGCGACGATGTTGATTGGGTGGTGAAACACCTTCTTCTTTTCCAAATTTATAGTGCTAGATTGAGATGTTTCAACTTCTCATGCTTTGGATCTAGCGACGGTTGGGGTTTATCTTGTGAAGGACATGAAGAAAGAGAGTCGATCTGGTACTCTAAGAAGGAATTTCTAACTTCAATCACTAATTCCTCTGGTTAATGGCCTCTTTTTGGCCCTTGAGTTTACTATTATTTCTTTCATTTATGGTATAAAGTTCAACTGATATTGGTATGATTCTTTGTAAAAACAAAAATTATTTCCTTATTCTCTACCAACTTCGGCGGCTGAAGGCGACCATTCCGACATCAGAGGCTTCTGGAATGCTTAGGACTAAAGGGAGTAGGAACTGTGAACGCCATAGTGCCGTTTGTAATTTGGGCTTCGTGCCCTTGTTGTTTAAGCACAAAAATAATGGATTGTTAATTTTCAGATTCTTAGTCCATTTATTTATTTATTTATTTTTTAACTTTGAATGTACCTATATTTGTGACTTTAGCATATAATGAATGAATGATCTCTTCTTCTAGGCAAAAAAAAAAAAGAAAAAGTAATAATAATAAATTAATGCAAACCTTTTTAGAATGGTGAGATAGGATTTAGTGTTGGTAGACTTTAATGGAATACTTTCTCCACAAATAAATGACAAATTTAAAATTTGTATTTATTAACAAATAAATGTTAAATTAAAAAATTAAAATAAAAAAAATATAAAAATATAAATTTATCCTTAATATTAGTGATATAATATTAAATGTTAAGAGAGAATTTATAAAAATTAATATATTTTAATAGAGGTAAATTTGTTCACTTAAAATAAAGTTGTGATTACTTTAATTATTGTGCAACAATCGACGAAGTATAACATTTTGGGAGTGTTTGGTTGGAGTGCTTAGAATGGAATAAAATGAAGTTAGTTCCATTCCAATGTTTAGTTGGACTAAAAGGAGATTGCAATATGAACTGAAATCTCTAAATTCCATGGCAATCTTCAACTGAAAATTTCCTCAATTGATTAGCAGTAATAGAAGAGATTTTTGAGTTGAAGGGGGTGCTATAAAAAAAAAGAAGAAATTATGTTCCTTGATTGCTACTATATTAAAGGGGAAGATTCTCCACATGGTAGCAATAATTGAAACTGGCTCAAAACATGTTAGGAAAATGAAAATCATAATTTAGGAAAAGATGAACAAGCACCAACGAACGACTTTTTTTGCCGTATTATTTTTAGAGATTGATGCACCAATAATTGGGAAATTTAATTTCACCAATAGTAGATTATTATAATTTCACCAATTGATAGTTAGAAAAGAAGTCCATTTTTCAGAAAGTTTTTCTCGTTTCTTCTCCTCTTGTATAGAATGGCAATCAAGAAGCAATAATAACAAATAACACAACCGCACCAGCAAATGTTAATATACAAAATAATCATATCAGTTAAAATATCCCCTAGCTCATTTTTTAGTTGTATGAAATAAGCTCATCCAGTCGGTTTAGACAAGTATTTTCCAATTGGTGTTATAATTTGTAAGAAAGAAAAAGAACAAGATTTAAGGCTTACTTTAAAACATGGTGGTGATTCGGAAACCTTGACAGGCAACTTTACCATTTAGTTTATTATTTCTTATGAAGGAGAATTGACGTTTTGCATCAAATATTTCAGACAGATTTGATAAAACTTGCAAGTACATGGGTAAATTTTGATGAAAAATACTACTGTCAAGTTTTAAAGAAGATTGACTGGTAGCCTACAAAGTGCAATTACCATCATCTTGTCTTTTATTTCTCAATTAAAAGAAAATAGTGTTATTGACTTACCAAGTCCTTCTGCTAAATGGTTTGGATCTTTCTTAGGTTCATGTAATTTGGCCACAAATGACAGCTGTTCATGCAACTTATCGTCCTTCCCTGAATGCGCAGTTTCCTCTTTCAGGACAAGTAATTCATTCAGCGCGGGGTAAATGTTTAAGCAATAAAGAAGCGAGTTGACTGATTCAACTAAACAAATGATTTCGATTTTAAATCAATTCTTTTTTCTTTTGCCAATGAAATGAAATCAGTTCTCTCTCTATGTCTATATACCACTTAAATGAAATCAATTCATTAAGCAGAGGAATCAACTCAAAATCTCATTACTTGAATTTGGTGCTACTCCATCTAAAGGTTCAACATTATTTACTTCATGCACTGAATCACTAAGGACTTTGTCACTTTGATCAATCTCGTTAGAGGAGTTTGGAACATTCCTTGTGGCCAAAGGATTGAGGGCATTAGAAATGCGATTAAAAACTTGAGACACTGGAATAACGACTGGGAGTCGAGAAATGGGGCGTCGTTCTCACCTTTGTCTTGACCTGCCCTTTGACTTTGATGTGCATTTGGGGCGTTCTATCTTCTTATCTGTTACTTTTGGTATTTTGATTTTCTTATAATCATATGAATGATGAGAACAAGCTTTACAAAATGGAAGCAAATTTTCAAACATAAGATCAATCCAAAAAATTTTACCTTCCCTCTCAATTCGAAGAGTCGAAAGTTGATTCCTCGCTAGATCCACGTCTACTAACATCCTAGAATAATGTCCGAAATCACCCTCAAGAGTGGTTTTATCGATATGAAAAAGCACATCAATTCCTTTGGCTATGTCTAACAATATTTGTTCATCCCAATATTCCCATGGTAAGAAATACAAACGCATCCAAAGATTTGTTGTTGATGACTTTTGAACTGAGTGGTTGAAGTTCTAAACCCAAGGTTGCAAACTAAACACGCCTGGTTTAAAAGAAATAGTGCATTTGCTCCCAACTGCAAGTCTGACCTTTGGTGAAGGCAATAGTATATGGAAATATCATTTTCCCAATGAAATCAAACACCAATTATAATATGCTATCCCCAAATTCGATTTAGAGTTTGCTTTAGATCCAACAATTTTCATAGAGTATCTCCTTTGTTAAGGACCAAACGTCCAATAATGGATGATTCACATAACTTTAGTCTTCGATCATAACCATTTTGATCGAAATATAACCATCTAAATTAGAAACAATAGGCTTAGAATGCATAGCCCCACCCATTTTTGTTGTGGAATTGGACACAACCTGAGCAAAGGATAGAGGTTGAGTAGAAGGATTCGCTAATTGCAGTTCCTTGCCATGAGAGTCAACAGTCGCCCATGACTGTCAGTGATCACCAGAGACAATCCGTTTGTGCGATTGAAGGGTAGGTGGGCATGGTGCTGAGTGATAGAATAACTCGGAGATGCTCACATAACAGTCCAGCCTCGAATCCAACTGCCGGAGGCCGACCATGAGAGGTAACAGTAGAGTTTTAGTGCAAAAAGAGTTCCTCTAAAGTAGTTTATATTTTAGAAAAAAAGAGAAGTAAAATTTAAATATTTGATTCGCTATAATATATATTTTAAATTTTTAATTTAGTGAACAAATTTCACAAATTAACTCATTCAACTTTTCCTTAATGAACTCATTTAGCCTTTGTCAAATGAACTCAATTAAATTAGTCAATGAAAATATATATCTACCTCTATATCTATACAAAACTTTAATACTGAACATATTCAAGTTTTTTTCCGCCAAATTAACGTTACTGGTTTTGCAAGCAGGTGTTACGCAGGTTGCTAAAATATCATATTATATATTCTGTTTAATTAATTTTCATATATATATATATATATATTAAAATTCAATTTGTATAATTTACTTTTACATTCTTTAACCGACAAGAAAAAAAATAAAAATATATAATATGATAGTTATTGAAATAATCATACTTTGATAGATTTTCTATATTCGGCAGTTGGAATATTATCAATATTTGAGTATTTTTCATACATAGTAATAACAACATTAATTTCTACATCAATAATTATAAATTTTAATACTTACGCGTTCCTTTGGATGTGTAGAACCATAACCTTAATTTTACATTATGTTTGATGAGATGCAATAATGTTAATTGTTTAATTATCAAAATGTAAATTATTTTTCATGCTCGAATTTATAACAAAGAGTTTTTTTTTAGAACTGCAGATAATTAATTATGCATATTTATAAAGAGCAAATTTAATAGAATTTAAATATGAAAAAATGATATATATCTAATAAATTTAAAATTCTTATTTATATTATGATTTCTAATATAGTTAGAATTATTAATAATTCTAGAAACATTATAGTCAAACTACATCTAAAAACTTGGTAATTGTTCTAGTTTTAAACTTATTAGATAATTTATATCATAAGTAATAAAAATTTACAAAAAAAAAAGTGACATTAATTATTTTTATATCAATACTATAATAGCCAATATTATATTCCCTTTATTAGGAAAATTTCACTTAGATTCCTATTCTACTTTTTTCCGCGAATAGCTTCCAATAATTTCTCCTTTTTTTTTTGCTTCCAATATTTTCCTTTTTTAAATTATTATTAAAATTTTATTTTAATTAAATTATAATTACTTTATAATTAGCATAATAGAATAAGGGGATAATAATATATTTTTGTCAATCTCCGCGCTCATTTAGGGACATTTATATATGCAGTTTTTTTAAAAGTGTGCTACACATGTTACTATTGTCTCGTTATAAATATTTACATTAAATTTTAATAATTATCAACATTTTTGCAGTCCTAATAGTAATGTTTACTTTTCACCTAATTTTTTAAATTTCATTTAACTTTTGCTATGGTTCAAATTGAATTGAAAGTTTAATGTATGAGCTAGCAATTTATTTTCTTATATTGAATAACATTATTTTTTTCAATTTATTTATCTTTAATTATAACTTATTAAATTTAAAATAATTTCTATAACTTCAAAGATATAGCAACTATCTTGGACATTGATTCGAATAATAAATTAATTACAATTAATATATTATTAATTAAATTATCTATTAAATATCACTAAAACAGGAAGAAGTTGTACACGTGGTGGTAAGTTGTGGTAAAAAAATTTTCCTCCCAATTTAATAAGCTATACACATTTCAATATATTATGCATTTATTTTCTTAATTTATTTTTTACAAATATCATGATATTATTTATTTATTTTTCTCTTAATCTTTTTATTAATAGATTTTAAAAGTATATATTTCTTATCTCAAATTAAATTTTAGTTTCAAAAATTAAAAATAAAATTAAATATTTTTAATGATCAATAGATTAAAAAAATATTATTA
>CAOJBK014024898.1:0-12961 GCA_948294925.1 Codiaeum variegatum
ATATAAAAGAATATATATATATATATATATATATATATATATATATATATATATATATATATGATATGGTGCATTTTGGATTTTAGGGTTAAGGGTTAGAGTATAAATACTCCCTTAACCATAGAAACCCTCATTTCTGTCTCTCAAATTTTCTCTCTCCTTTCAAACTCTCTTGGTCTCTTCTCTGTCTTAGGGTTTTGAATCACAACACTCTATGATTCAGTTTAGGAAGCCATTTTTTCGTTGCTTTTGTTCTCTGAGAACAATTCTCATCTCCTCTTTTCCCTTCACAAATCTTTAAATCCCTTTCAAAAATCCCTCCGAGTCTCGGATTGTGAGAAATGACTCATAAAATGATGGAAGCGTATTGAAAATGCGTTTAACAAATCATTCTCACTTCTGGACTCTTGAACTTCTTGGTGGATATCCTGTATGTTTCAAATTCTGAATTTTAGTGCTTGTGTTGAGTCTCAGTGAGAAAAGTAAGAAATAAAATCTTGTTCGTTCATTTTATTTCAACTTTGTTTAAAAAAAATTCATTATAAATATAAATCTAACATTTTTTTGGTATTTTTTCATGTTTCAGGTTTTTTACTCTAGATCTTGAACATATCTTAGTGCATGAACCCAAATATGTTAAGTATCAGAATCTTCGTAAACAATAAGGTAAAAATTTCATATTTTTATTGTATTTTTTTTAAATTTTGTTTGGTTTTTAGTTTAAAATTTTTTTAAATCAAATGAATGTTTTAGTTTTATTTTAATTTTTATACTTTTATTATTGGGGTTTCTGTAGATAGAAACCCTAATTTTAAAATTAGGGTTTAATTCACAGAAACTCTAATTTTAAAATTGGGGGTTCTGTGAATTGAAACCCTAATTTTAAAATCAGGATTTCTGTGAATTGAAACTCTAATTTTAAAATTAGAGTTTCTATCTACAGAAATCCCAATTTTATAATTAGAGTTTTTGTGAATTTGAATCCCCAATTTTAAAACTAGGGTTATTGGAATCATTAGTTATTATGTTGATTTGAATTTTCTTTTTTGTTAAATAGGTTTTGTTTGCAATTAACTAGATTTACCACTTGTAAATCTAGTTAATTTTAGTAATTCTTATACTGATTACTTTTTTTATGTTTTTGACAGGGATTTGAAGGGTTTTCTTTTCCTGGTTGTGTTCATTGTCTAAGTTTGCTCTCTCAAGTAAGTGTTTAAGCTTCACTTAAGAGTTTTTTTTGTTATTATTTTTACTAATGATATGATACTGACTATTTTATATGTTGTGTGTATTGTTATATAGATGTCAAATACAATGGAAGAGGTTGGATCCATTGGCAATACTGTTAATGAATTTAGTCCTACTCCACCTGGTGAATGCAATACTACTAACGAGGTGGGAGTAAACCCAGCATCACAATCTCAAAAGAAAAGAAAGTAAATGAGCAAAAGGTCTGTTTTATGGGAGCACTTTAATGAATCTCAGGATTTATAAGGTAATTTGATTGTTGTGTGTAAATATTGCTTTAGAACATATCAGGCTGATCCTAAGAAAGATGGCATTTCTAGCATGAGAAATCACTTGGGTAAATGCCAAGGTCACCCTTGTAGTAAAGATGTTAAGCAAAAAATATTAACTTTGTCTGTGGCTGGGAAAACTAAAGAAAATGTGGGTGCTAATGTAGGCCAATTAGGGTAATGGAAATTTCATCAGGGTAGATGTAGAGATGTTTTGGATAGGATGATCATTCTTGATGAACTTCCTTTCAAGTTTGTTGAAGGTTTTAATTATTTTTATTCTGAACTTTACCCTATGTTCAAAATACACTTTAAGAGAACAATTACTAGGGGCTGCTATGATAAATTCCTAGCAGAAAGAAATCTTTTGAAAACTTTTTTGAAAAACAATGCTCAAACTATTTGTCTTACCACCGATGTTTGGACTAGTATCTAAAGGATTAATTACATGTGTATCACTTGACACTTTATAGACAATGAGTGGAAGCTTAGGAAGAAAATATTATCATTCATTCCTGTTAGCAGTCATAGGGGTGAATACCTTGGTAAGGCCCTTGAGTCTACAATTCTTGATTGGGGCCTTAACAATGTATTCACTGTCACAGTTGACAATACTAGCAGTAATGATACTGCTATGGATTTTTAAAAAAAAAGAATGATGAATTGGGGTAACACTTTCTCTGAGTGTAAATATTTGCACATGAGGTGCATTGCACATTTATTAAATTAGTTATGCAGAAGGGTTTGAAAGATATCAGTAGTTTTGTTGAGAATGTGAGGGATTTAGTTTAGTATGTGAGGAACTCTCCTCAAAGGTTGAGGAAGTTTAAGAAAATTAATAAGTTATTGGGAAACCCGAATGAGAAGTAACTAAGTCTAGATATCCCAACTAGGTGGAACTCAACCTACCTAATGCTAACTACTACCTGTTTGCATCAATCTTCTTTTGAGAGGTTTACAGATGATGATGCATCCTTGGTTTCTAATTTGGATGAAAGCTCAAATATTGCTGACTCTTTAGATTGGGCTTGCTGTAGGAAAATGTCAGGGTACTTTGAGTCTTTTTATTACATGACTCTTAAAGTTTCAGGGTCTTTATATGTCACTGCTAATACATTCTTCCCTGAAATATCTAACTTACATTGTAAGCTTAAAAGCATGGCATCTGGGCTTGATATTGAGGTCAAAACTTTGGGACAAAGCATGCATTCTAGGTTTGAAAAGTACTAGGGGGATCCTCAAAAAATGAATAAGATGATATTCTTTACAACTTCTTTAGATCCCAATATGAAACTAGGATACCTTTCTTATTCTTTCAAAGAAATGTATAGGGACTTTAGTGGGTCTATGCTTTTTATTGATGTTGAGTTAGCATTTCATGATTTGTGTGCTGAGTACAATGCTAAGTATGGGACCCAAATAGAATCTTCTTCTCAATCTTCTCAAACATCCCAAACAATTTTTTTGACTCTCTTTCTCTCACTAGGAAGTCCCTTTTGAAGGCCAAATTTAAGGCACATAAGTTAGAAATGAGTGGGTGGGGTGGGGGTTGGAATGAGCTTCAAACTTACCTTGATGAGTCTATATTGGATTTGGATGATGCTGCTGAGTTTTATATTTTGAAATGGTGGAAGCTCAATAGTGATAGGTTCCCTGTGCTGTCTAAACTTGCTAGAGATGTTTTAGCCATTCATATTAGCACAGTTGCTTCAGAAAGTGCTTTTAGCATTGGAGGTAGGGTCCTTGATCCATTTAGAAACTCACTCACACATAAGTTGGTGGAAGCCCTTATTTACTATCAAGAATGGATTAGAGCTTCTAAGCTAGCATCAATTGAGGTGTCCCTTGATGAGCTTGACCAAATGGACTCAGGTTCATTCTATTAACTTTTACTTTAATATTTGTATTCCATATTTGAATGAAAACATGCTAATATATGCTTGATTTATTTCAGAGTTACCAACTGTTGGCCTTAGTCACTCTATGACTGTTTGAAATGACCCTCTAATGGTTAACTCTTCTGATTCATTAATGGATTCTAATTCAACTGATTTATATTATATATTTCTTGACTTACACAATACTTGCTAACTCTGCATCATTTTTTTTGGATAAAGCCTACTTATCTTTGCAGATTCTACCTGATATAACAATAAATTTCTTAACTTTTATTACACTATTGTTGTAACATGTTTCTACTTTTGCTTCATTATTGCCTCCTAATGTTGTTGGAATTGAAGGATAAGCTCACTTTTTGGCTATATTGACTTGATTGTTGCATCTTTTTTGTTATATTGACTTGATACTGCAACTCTGGTAAGTTATTTTGGGCTTTATTTGCATGAGCAATGATGTGCTTTAAACTGCTTTGAAACACTAGGTGTATGATAATGGCCAATTATAATTAGTTTTTGTTTCATTTCTTGGCTATTATCTTAGTCCAATTAATTTTAATCTATTTGTTTAAGTGTCTTTTCAGCTTATATTTGTTTAATCTTCGATCCAGAGGTAAATGGAGCAAAACGTTGAAAAAGGGAGCTAAAACAGAGCCAAAATAGAGGAAAAATGGGGAATCTGGCACCTCACAGCCAATGGTCATGGGCGTGAGGGTTGCCCGTGACCCAACAGACAAAGGGAAATTTTAGTCAGTGAGCAGCAAGTGGCTCACAGGTAATCTTCACGCCGGTGAGCATTGCCCGTGACTACTCTGCAGCTCACTGTTTCTCAAAGGATTTCACAGGATAATCTCACGGCCTATGGTCATGGGCGTGAGCATTGCCCATGACCCCCAATTTTCCAACACTATAAAAGCCAGAAAGTTGTAGAAAGAGGGGACTTTTTTACTGTTTGAGTTTTCTTAGTTTAAAACCCCAGGAGAGCTATTTTTCTGAGAAAAAACACATCAAGAGTCAAGGTTCAAGAGAGATTTTGATTTCAAGATCAAGATTTCATCAACCTTTCCTTAAGATTCAACAAGGATATATAGGGTCTGGGTATAGATGTTAAGAAATCATATGTGATTCTTAACTCTTTTATCTTTCTCTTTTATTTTACATTGTAATCTTATGGTAGTTCTGAACTAAACTCATCTAGTCTACCTAGATTAGATGATGAGTATTTGATATTTGTATGGATTAATTAATTCTTTTCCTCAATGAATGTTTAAGGTTTTCTTCTAGTATTGATTTTGATTAAAATTTCTACACTTCCCATCTTCAATTCATGCTTGTTGATGATTATTGTTGCCTATTCTTTGCTAGAGATAGAAAGTTTAGGTTTTGAACACTCAAAATCATTTGGGTTTGCTATGCTTGCTAGAGATAGAAGTATGGATGCCTAGGGTTTATGTTTCATTTCATTTGTTATTAATGCTTTTCCTACTTGATTGGTTGTGAGAAGAGATTCCCAACTTTTACTTAGGAATTAGGGTTTGTTTGCTTGAGAAAGATTCAAACTCACTTTTTGTGTGAAAACCCACTTGTTAATTACCTTGCATTTTCTTTGAGTTGTTAGTTGTCCATTCAATATAGTCAAATACGAGTCGAAGTCTAGGTAGATGTTCTCTCATCAAATCTTATCCTTGTGTTCAATTTCCAGTAGTTTGTCAATTAGTCAATTTTAGTTTTAAAGTTCAGTTTAGTTTTTAATCATTATTCAAAAGAATCAATTGTGACCTAGGCAATAGTCTAGGTGATTGAGCTAGTGCTTGATCAACTGAATCGTCCATTCCTTTGGGATAATGATACCGGTATTCACCGGTTATACTACTTGGTACGACCCCATGCATTTGCGAGTGTTGCAGCGGAAGCGCATCAATTTTTTGGCGCCGTTACCGGGGGATTGTGTATGGTCGAATACAATCAACGTTAACAATAAAACCAAAGCTATTGATTTAGCCTTTCATTTTATTTTATTTTATTTTATTTTTGGTTATTTTTTGTCTTGTGTCTCAGGTACATGTATGACTAGAGCTAACTCCTTGGGTATACTTTCCTATGATCCAGAATTGGAAAGCACTTTGAGAAGGGAATGATGACAAAGGGAGTAAGCTTTGACCGATGACCAACCGCTTCCAGTCAATCTTGAGTATAATATTAAGGAGGATGTAGTGGTCGAAGACTTAGAGGTACCAATAAACAACATGGAAGGAAACCATGGAGCCGACGGTGTTGGATGGTTTAGAAATGCCGGATGCGAAAGAGCTGGAAATGGAATGGGTAATGGTCAGGGTGTTAAAGCTCCTGTCTGGAGAACTATGCAGGATTTCACAAGGGAGGATCTCCATGATGTGGGACGTCTAATCTGACGGCTGGGAGTAGAGGCCAATAATTTTGAGATAAAGCCGGCTATAATTCAGATGATTCAGAATTCATGCCAATATGGGGGTCTTGCCCATGAGAATCCTCACCCATCTTGATGAATTTGTGGAGATTTGTGACACTTTTAAGATTAATGGTGTGATCGAGGATGTAATTAAATTGAGGTTATTTCCTCTCTCCCTTAGGGATAACCTGAAGAAATGGCTGAAGTCTTTCCCATCGGGCCATTTCACATCATGGGGACAATTGACGAAGGCATTTTTAAAGAAGTATTTCCTACTCGCTAAGACCGCCAAGCTAAGAACTGATATATACACTTTTACTCAACCGGAGGGAGTCTTTGTATGAAGGATGGGAGTGATTTAAAGATTTTTTACTAAAGTGCCCTCACCATGGATTATCTTAATAGCAACAGATGGAGAGCTTCACCAATGGGTTAACATATAACAATAAGCAAAATTTGATTTCAGCTAGTGGTTCTCTCATGTATAAAACACCGAAAGAGTTAAAAGACTTGGTTAAAGAGATATCTTTGTCTGACTATCAATGGCTTCCCTCTCTAAGGGATATTCCAAGATTAAGGGCGTCGGCCATTCATTAAGTCGACACTATGACATCTCTATCAGCGCAAGTGGAAGTCTTAATAAAGAAATTCGATGCATTCACAGCGGGTACCTCTAGGGAACAAGCTATGGTATGTGAGAGTTGTGGTGGTAGCCACCACTTTCAAGAGTGCAACATGGTAAGTGCAAGTGGAGCAGGTGAATCTCAAGAATAGGTGAGTTACATGAGAGGTATGCAAAGGGGAGGACACAACCCCTACTCAAACACTTTCAATCTCGGGTACAGAGATCACCCTAATTTTTATTGGAGGAACAACAATGAGCGGAGGGCTCCTCCACCTGGATTTCAACCAAGGCCTCCCATGTAACAACAAGACCCTCCACCAAAGAAAAGCAACTTTGAGGAGATGATGGAAAAGTTTGTTCAATCTACCACCACAAGGTTTCAAGACCAAGATATTATCAACAGGAATACCTATGCCTCACTGTAAAATCTTGAGACCCAAGTGGGTCAAATCGCTAAAATGTTAAGTGAGAGGCAACCGAGTACATTGCCTAGTAATACGGAGGAAAATCCTATGGCAGAACTTAAAGCTGTCACACTTAGGAGTGGGAAGAACTTGAAAGAGCTTGAAAATCCAAGTGGAGGGTGGAGTTGAGAAAGAAAACGAGAAAATGGTGATAAAGTTGAAAAAAAGGTCAGCCAATAAGAGAAAGCTAAAGAGAAGGAGGCAGAAATACCTAAATTCCCAGTTCCGGAGTACAAGCCTCGGGTGCCCTATCCGGAGAGGCTTAGGCAAAATGCTTTGGATCCCGACTATAGTAAATTTCTATCCCTTTTCAAGAAATTAAATATTAATATCCCTTTTGTGGAAGCTCTTTTGCAGATGCCAAAGTATGCAAAGTTCTTAAAGGAGTTGCTTGTAAAGAAGGGAAAGCTTAAGGAGGTATCCGTCGTTCAACTTTCAGAGGAAAGCTCTACCAATCTCCGTAAGCTACCGGAGAAGTTGAAAGATCCATGAAGTTTCACTATCCCTTGTACTTTTAGTAATTTGAATATTGATAGAGCTTTAGCCGATCTTGGGGCAAGTGTGAGTGTGATGCCCTACCAAGTCTTTAAGACTTTGGGATTGGGTGAGCCCAAACCAACACACCTAAGCATACAATTAGTGAAAAAGTTCGTCATTTACCCTAAGGGTCTCATAGAGGATGTCTTGGTTAAGATCGGATACTTCATTTTCCCTATATATTTTCTTATTGTTGAGATGGAAGACAATGTCGACAACTCACTCATATTGGATAGGTCGTTCTTGGCCATCGCTCATGCCATCATTGATGTGCATGAGGCCAAGATAACCCTAAGAGTGGAGGATGAGAGCATTGTCTTTCAACTTTCTAACATCAAAGCACACACACAACCCTTTGAGCAAGTTAATTTGTGTGCATCAGTAGTTAAAACTAAAAGCTCATAGGGGGACTTAAATGTGAATGATAAAGTTGTTGTTGAGTGTGTGCCAAAATAGGGAAAAGAAATGTTGAAGGGCAAGGAAGTGGAGACAATGGAACTCTCAAAGCTCAAAGTTGTGAAGCCCAAGGTTAGGGGAAAAAAGGAAGTAACTAAGAAGGTAAAAAAAAGCAAAAGGTAAAACTCAAGCAAGGAGCTAAGGTATGACTTCCCAAATCCATTCTAGAGTTGTATTTAAAATATTTAAACACAAAACTCCATGGCATGATTGAGATGACATGTGTTGGTCTTGGAAAATGTAGGTGCCATGGAGTTTTTGATGAGGCATAAGGGGTGGGGTGAAAACCTCACCTAACATCTAGCTAAGACGACGTTAAAGAAGTGTTTGGTGGGAAGCAACCCGCCGATGCAATTTTACTTTGCTTTTCATATTTTATTTTTAATTATTTTTTATTTTATTTTTCATGAGTAAAGATGATATACTTGGTTAGAGATTTGTTGTAAAAAAGAAAAATGGAGCTTAATCCACCAAGGAATGGTAAGTATTTCATACCACGGATGGTGTCAAAACACATGGTACAGAAAAGGGATAAGTTAAAAGGAATTTTATTTACTTGAAAGAAAACAATGAAAATTTGTGCTGTAAACTGTGAAACAGTAGCTAATTGAGCAATCACGACCAATCTTCACGGGCATGAGGATTGCCTGTGAGCCATTAGTGGGCTACTGCCTAAAAAATTACTTTCTGGGATTTGTCATGGGCAAACCTCATGGGCTTGAATATTGCTTGTGAGGCACCTATGAGATTCTATTCTAAAAGGGAAATCACAAGCAATCTTCATGGCGTGAAGATTGCCCGTGGTCGTGATAACCACCAGAAAAAAAATTGTGAGCTTTACACAAAAATTTCAGTTTTTAAGCATTTTCAACCCCAATCCTCCATTTCTCATAAAACCTAAAACACTCAAATTCTCTCATTTTTTCTTGCAAAATCACAAGGATTCAAGACATAAATTTCAACTTTTTCAAAATTTATCAATGTTTTTACTCTCTTTCCTTGATTTTCCTTTTCAATTTTCTGGATTATGTAGACAATGCATGTTAGGTTTTTCTTTTGCATTTTTATTTGTTTATTTGTGTTTATTGTTGTGTCTACATGTTTAATTTTCGTTTATTACTTTGAGTGTTCTTCAATTTTTATTATTCTTATGTTTGTAGTTTAGGGTTGTTGTTTTGTTTTTCTTTGATGATTCTTGATATTGTGTGTCTTTATTGACTTAAATTCCTTGAATCCTTGGTTTATAATATTTTGAGAGTAATTTGAGTACTTCTATTTATTGTGAATGATAGTTAGAATATGTGTAGACCATGTGTTTGATGAAATGCCAAAGTGACTTGGGCTTTTGATTCCACTCAAAATTCAACATTTTTTATGTTGAGTTATCATTTAAAACATGCCTGATTCACTTTGGTTTGTTTTAATAGTATGCATTTCACACACTTTACACTCTTTTTGATGCTTTGAGCTTCTCTATTAGTTGTGTGTGAGTGTGTGTGTGGGGGGGGGGGGGGGTTGAGTTCAGTGCTCGGGTTATTTTGTTGGTTACGTATTGAATTGTTGTAGGTTGGTAATGGTATATTCCCTAGCCGTTAGCATGCAGAATTGTCAGTTTTTTCAAACTAATAATAGCCTTTTATAGCATCTTTTCCTTAGTCGTCTTTGCAATGTTGTGAAGATAATGGCACCAAAGAAAGGCATTCTGCACCTTCATCTTCAAAGGTCATCGGCAAACGCCCGACCTCCTCTCCTTCGGCTTAGAAGCCAAAGAAGAAAGCACCAACAGAGAGGGTGCTTCAAATGTCATCACCAATTCCACCAGCTAGTCATTCTAATAAAGGCCATGGTGGGAAACAATTCTACAACCCCAACCATCGGTGCTTCAGATTCCAAGAGCAATGGTAAAAGGGCAGGCTTAAGCTCCTCAGGAATAAGCCATTTTTTACTAATTACGTACTCGAATGGAGCTCTTTAGCAAGCATGCCGAAATGCCCCCATATGCAGTTCATGCTCAATCAGTTGGGGTGGAAGACCCTATATCATATCCAAGAGTTTGCATACCACGAACTCACTTTAGAATTTTTGTGCACCCTCAATTAGACTAAGAAGCAAGCTGACAAAAAAATAAGAAGGTTATATCTTTTCGTCTAGGGGGTACAGATTTTCTGAAGAGCATTGATGATTTGGCAGTCAACTTTGGGATTTTTACGTAGGATGAGGTTGATTCATCTGCATACTGTACAATGGAGGTAGACTTTAGCTGGACTATTCTAGTGCCAAAATAGTGTTGGGAGAAATTGGAGAATGGGATATGGAAATTAGTGGTGAGTAAAGCCACGAACTTCAAAGAACCAACCCTTTTTTATATACACTATTTGCTTAGGCGTTCCATTTCTCCCCGGTCACAATCAATAGGGCATGTGAACAAAATGTAGCTATTCCTTCTGTACTACATGCATAAGGACATCCGGGAGAATGTAGCGGAGATCCTATTATGGATGTTGCATGATCAAGCCACAATGGTTAAAAAGGGGTGTCTACATGGTGGATTATTTATCATAAGGTTAGCCCGCAATTTGGGGGTCATTGATCAAATAAAAGATATGATTACTGACAGCCCCACTCTGTTATTTGATAAGGCTTGATCAAGAATATGCTGAATGAGAGAAAGGGTTAAAAAAAGGGAGCCTCATCAGTTATGTCGTATGGTGATGTGTCATTTTCTTCTGAGGAAGGGGAGGAGGAGGAAGAGCCTTCTCCTAGAGATGTTCCTAAAGATTTTCTAGAACTAGCATGGAAGAAAGCATGAAGCACATTCAAGCTAACATTGGGCACCTCCAACATCAGCAGCACGACATCCTAAAGGAGTTATAGGAGGAGCACCGCTAGTGCTCATGGATTACCAAGGTGTTGTATAAGATCCTCAACCACTGTGGATTGAAGAAGCCACTGTGTTCTACCTCGCCACCTGACAACCCTAGCTTACACACCCTTTCGATGGCCCCAACTCATGGAGATTCGAGTGCTTCCTCTTCAATGCCATCAGCTACTGGTCGCCATAGCACATCTGAAGGGAGAATTTAATGAGTCGTGCAGCAGAAGCAACAATGGGAAGACGAATCCCATGAGAGATTCGCATTCCGATTTTCAAAACTTTTTTAAAAAATAATACTTTGTTAAAACTCTTTCAACAAAATAGGTTAGGCAATGTTTCAAACTCTTTGAAACTATGCCTTAACCTAAGATTTTAGTGAATGCATTTTGCAAAAATATTTTGCAAAAATCTTTTGAAATTTCAAACACTTTGAAAAAATATTTCTATGTCAAATTTTGACATAGAGGGTTTATTCATTTATCAAATATTTTGACTAATGTCTAAACCCTATGAAAGGCCCATAATTCAAACCATGGATAATCTTACCAATTGTGTGCAATACACAAGTTGAATAAAGAATGGTAAGAAGTATAAATACCTATTGCTCTCCTTCATTAACCTCTTCAAATGTGAAGCCTCTAGATTGAAACATACCTAGCTATCCCAATAGCTTGTTCTCTAGTTCTCTTCAAGAAACTTGAATCTCCTCCTATTGGAATCACCCAAATATTGGATTCTAGCTCCTTTACTTGAGAATTTGAGACTTGAGGATGACTTTGGACTTTGAGCTTCTCCACGTTCCCTTTCCAAGGGCTAATTGAAAATCGAGTTTGTTCTTGAAGAAATACTCTTCAAAACAAACTTACTCTCTCAATTTGGTGTAATTTTGGAGCTTTCTCTCTCTATCTCTTAGAGAGCTTCTCTCTCTAGCTCATTGAAGAAGATGATGAATAGTAGCTCCATCATCTTCTAATTTGAGTGTTAGAAAGTGTTAGGAAAAAAAGGTGAAGCAATCTCATATTTATACTCATACTTTCTCCAACCACTTTTCCTTAAATTAAGGAACTATGTTGGAAAATTATGGTTACTTGTTCTAGTTGATAATTGACTAATTGACTAACCAATTAATCAACTAGATTAATTATATAATTAGTAGGAATCATCTTTAAATCTTAATTAACCACATCTCATGTGGATTAAGCTAACATTTTCATGTCAAGCTTAATTATTTTTTATCATTAGTCCAAAACCATTTCAATTAGTCCTACCCATTTGTATCCCATACAAACTAAGAATTAATTGAAATTTCCTCTTTATGAATTAAACATCCTGACATACTAGGGTCCTGTAAATTTAATTACATGTTTAATTCTATCATCATTAACAATTAATTAAACCATTTAATCAATCATTAATATGATACAAACAAGCTAATGGGAATAACCATTTGGTATGTGACTTAGTAGGTTCATGTTCTAATTGGCAATGGGATAAACAAAACTCTTTTCTTCCCACCAAGTGTGTTAACCTAATTCCACACTTAGTCCTATAAGTCGTGAGTGACGCCTAGCATAACATATCACGACTACCCAATTAGAAATGAATGTCGGTGATCATATAAACATGGACCTCTAGATCATAATTACCTTGCACTTGAATCCCTTCATTATGGATTCTCGATCTCCGCTATGGAAGAAGTCAAACCCTATGTGGTAGATCATATGACTTCTATCTGGTGTGAGTTCTTGATAAACTAGTTCCAACTATAAACTCTTTCTAGTGAACCTTAACCACCATGGCCAGGGATTTGCATATCAAGAATAACCAAAAGTCATAGGATTCCTTCCTTGGTTACCCAAGTTAATGAATCCTTTCTTAGTTAAACACTTATCCCAACATACCACTGATTATGGCCACCATATGCCATATAGCAATACATGACTAGCATCAGTATGTAACTAGTAACAAACCATAGCCACCAATATGCCAGATAACATGTCACCTCAAGTCTAATGATTATATGCACAATCATGATCTAGATGATGCGATATTGACTAGTAGGTAATGACCCATGTATCCATCATCTAACATCATTATTCAGCTTACTCATCTCATGAGTGCTCACGTGTTGTCCTGACATCACATGTCTGTAGTATGAGACTCA
>CAOJBK014025867.1:0-10412 GCA_948294925.1 Codiaeum variegatum
AGGAAGATTGGTCATCTCCGGTGTAATGATAGTTGCCCAGTGGTATAGCTTCGATGATAAGATCTGTGGAATCACCCTCTTTGAATTCATTCAGTATTAAATTGACAGCATGTTCAGGGAGGGGATTTGTGACAATATTGACTTCAAGTAACAAAATCTTTTTCTCATCTATGAGATCCTGGATTTTGTGTCAGAGGGCCGTGCAATCGTCAGTTTGGTGCTCAGGCCCCAGATGATAGTCACAAGTCTCTTTCATATTGAAGTTTTTCTAGCAATGGATTAGGGATAGGCTTAGGATCTAATGGTTTAAAAGAATTCTTTTCCACACATTGCTTTAAGAGGTAGCTCATTGTTAACCCCTTTAAGTTAGAAAAAATCCTTCTCTATATCTGGAGTGGTTTGTGGGCTGTAATGGCATTAACCCCACTTTCTTTCTATGTTCCAGTGGTTTCCTTAAAATGGTAGGACAAAGTCTGAGTCTAATCCTTAATGAGGCCGAATTCTATTACATCTTCCAGGCGAGAGACCACAACCACTAAAGCCTTAAAATTAGGAAAGTCTTGAGTTATCATTTTGTCTCGAAGCACAGGTAATAGATTCTTGACAACTATGTCAATCTGTTCAGACTCAGTTGGCATGCTAACTATTTAGGAGGCTTTCTCCGTCCATCTATCAATAAAGGCAAATAAGGTCTCTTTGGGGAGCTACTTGGTTGTCTTAAAGTCCCTTCTCATGATGTCAACCTCTTGGTTATAGGAATACTATTTCACAAACTTAGTACAGATGGATTTCCATGTCTGTTTCTTAGAATCCTCTAATTGTATGAACTAGGCCAGAGTCGCGCTAGTGAGTGACTATTGGAAGAGCTTAGCAAGGAGTTCACCTTCCACTCCTAAAGGTCGGAGCATGCCATCATAAATTCTCATGAGTTTTAAGGCAGGAGGTGCCTTTGAATTTATTAAAGTGTGGCATTTGGACCTTAGGAGGAAGCCTAGCTTTGGGGAATGGGCTCAATGTATCAACATCTAAGACTTTCTCCTTTTTCTTAAGGGTTTGCAAGTCCCTTTCCATTTCTTTATACTTCTAGGTCATAGTCTTATTGAGTGGATGTTCTTTAATCCCTTTTGAGAAAGGATCAACAATAGGGGTAATAGGAATGTTATTTCCATGGTCAGATTATGGATTCAGTACAATAACCTCGTCAGCTAGTGTGTCAGAAGTAGTCGAAGCATGATTAGTGGGCTAAATCCCAACTTAAGTCAGCATAGTCTGAACTTTACCCATAATAGCCTGTTCTTGGCTTTGTATCATTGTAGTGAGGGTCTCTTATTGGACTTGGTTACTCTCTTGGAAAAGCTGTTCTTTTGGAACCAAAGGGGTTCGTGATCTGAAAAACATTTTAATAAAAATAGTTTGTACCATTTTAATTAAAACATAATTTTGGCCTGAGAAATCATGCAAGTTCAGTTAAAAGATAGTTTTCATGTATGCATGAACAAAATTATCGAATGAATGCACAAGCATGTTAGATTATGCAAATGACATCTATAAATTAGTAAAGATAAGCAATTTTTCCAGGGATCCTTGCTCTAGCCCACTTCAAGTTCTAGGGAAGGCACTGCACCCCAAAGAAAGCAGTAAAATTAATACAATGAAAAATCGATAAACAAGGGATCTCCCCTCCAGTCTTATGATCTGGGAGGAGCACACATTCCCCAAATTCATACATCACATGAACAAACAAAACATAAACGGATTGTATGATAAACAATCATCACAACAAAAAAGCAGAAGATAATAATATTTGAATAGATTGAAATAAAATAAAGAAATAAATAATGAAAAAAAAAAGAAAAATGATTTTGGAGTTGACGTCGTGAAAGACTTACTGACGTATCCCTTTCAATGAGAATCAAATGCTACGTCATTCTCCCTTCTAGCGAAGGGGTTGTTGTTGGTTCAGTAGCTAATTGATTTTAGATTTGTAAAAATAATTAACCATACAGGCTATTAATCAATTCTCTGTCTTGATTAATTAAAGTTAATTTGAATGTGTGATTACCTAAACAGATTTTAGGGTCTCTTGATTTTAATTATGAAAATAGTGTTCATAAAAATTGCCTTAAATCGAAATTAAAGGGCTTAAAAAAAGTTCTGGAAAATATGTCTTAGCTTTGAATTAAAGGGCTTAAAATAGTAGTTGATTAGAGGTAAGAGCTATATTGTACAATTTTTACTTTTTTTTACGGGGTTTGGCGATTGGAGGGTTTGATGGTTTGATAACACTGGAGCGAGTCTCTATTGTGTTTAG
Source organism: Codiaeum variegatum (assembly GCA_948294925.1). Classification (NCBI taxonomy): domain Eukaryota; kingdom Viridiplantae; phylum Streptophyta; class Magnoliopsida; order Malpighiales; family Euphorbiaceae; genus Codiaeum; species Codiaeum variegatum. The sequence goes on from CAOJBK014025867.1 coordinate 2,312, forward strand.
AGAGTGTTGATTGAGTGTCTAAACTGAGTTGGAATGAATTGGATTGAGTGTTTATTAGACAGATTAATAGTCTATAGTGTTTGAAATTGGAGTGTCTGTGATTTGATAGTTGTGTTTTGAATGCTTGAAATGGTGTATAATTGCATAAAAAGGTTTTTAGGGAATGTCTATAATGTATTCTATAAATTGGAAAAAGTGCATGGAAAAGTCTATGTCAGAGGTTTGAATTTATAGAGAAACAAATAAGAAAATCCTAAACTGACTGGCACGTGAGTCACTCGATCCAGGTATGTGCATGGGCCTTCACGTATGTGTAAAAGGTTAGACGCATGCGTTGAAGGCTTTACTCATACATGAAGTGATACACGCACATATTTGTCATTTTAGGCCTAGGCTCGTTTTTCTGGGTCCTGTTCGGTTTAGTCTGTTTTAGATTTTTGAGTTTTTAAGGTTCGTTTGAAGTTTGATTTGAGCCCGGTCAAGTCCATTGGGCTTGTATTGAGGGACCGGATACAATTGTATCAAAATGAGGGTTAATAGCCTCATAAGAGGTCACTTTTAGGACTTAATCCTATTAGGAAACACTGACAGTAAGATCAGCTTGTGCGGTCACGAGAGGTGTGATTATTGGACATCAGGCTATTTTTCCTTATCCTTATAAGTAGATGCTCCATTGATAAGAGTAGGAGGTTGAGTGTTAGAACCCATCATGCACTTGACTTCACCCAGCATGGATTCCCTAAGTGAGTCTAGCTTTTTGTCTTACTTTTTTATGAAATAAATTTCTAATGCAACAAGGTTAGCATCAACATTATAGTTGTGGGGTTGGAAACATTCTTATTATTGGTAGACATATTGACCTTTAGGTAGGCAAAATAAAATAGGGTATCAGCAGTTTGGTGACATAACCATGGTAGACTTTGGTTCAATTACATGACTTTGGGTAGTGTTTGGTTTATTTTGGAAAGGTTTGAACTTGTTCAGGTTCATGATGGCATGTATGCATGAATGAAAAAAGTTTCATGATGACAATATATTATCTGAAATATGGTACATGGGACCTAGGTTCAATTTCTATTCATTATATGAAGCTTGGTGGTTTTGAAGTTACCCAACAACTAAAGGTGCAATATACCTAACCACAGGTGAATCTAGGAGATTCGTGTGGGTCCAACGATACATGTAACACTCGTTAGCTCTACTAGAAGGATTAGAGAGTATGCCTTATGATGGATGATTTCCGTATTAGTGAGGCAGTCCTCATGAAGGAAGCCCACTCAGTGCTACTTTCTATCATTGTTTTCCTAGAGATAGAGGTGCATACTTAATTATACATGAAAATTTCACCAGAAAAAGTCTGTGCCAAAAGTAGTTTTTACTAAAAATAGTGCTCATTTTAATTTTTGAATAATTATACGTCCTAAGTGGAGTCACTAGCTGTGAGGCCCTCACTCGAACTCCTTGGTGCCCACCTCGGGATTACTCACTCAAGGAAACCACCCTCCATGGGTGGTTTGTATGTTTTGGCAATTAGTTGCATGTGAAGTTCTCACATGGGAAAACCCATTATGTCCATTCTAGGATAAGTTCAAGTGTGTTTATGAGTCACCACTTAATCTTTAGAAAAATAAGATTTTTTATATGGTGATTCAGAAAACAATTGATTAACTCCATAAAAATATTCATTTCAGGTCACAATGGATAAAAATAGGATTTTGGTCAACGAACCAAAGCCGTATTTGGAGACCATGCATTTGGCTTTAAATCTTTTAGAAAAATATGACATTATCTATCTTTTAGCTAAAAGGTTTCAGATTCAATGTAAAGTCAGGTTTCATGTATGCATGGTAAGATATCATGGTGTATAAATAATCATATCAATTATAAAATGGTGTATGATAGATATTGGTATGAATGACAATAATAAGAGTGATAAAATAAAGTGATAAAGATAAAGGAAAGAAATAATAAGGGTCTCTCTTCTAGCCTACAATGGTACTAGGGAGAGAACACATCATGAAAAGTACAACAAAGGAAATAACAAAATATAAGAAAAATGATAAAATTATTTACAAACCAAATAATTACAATGAGGGGATCCCTCATCTAGCCATGAGGCCTAGGAATGACACGCATTCCCGTTAGATCAAATATGAAATATACAACAGATCTAACAAACAAAAGTATTAAAGCAATGGAAATAAATGTAATGGAAAGAATATATTAAAGAAAGGCAACAAAATATACAAAAACAGTAAAAGAATAATTTTTGAGGGAAAAAGATAAAAAAAGAACTGGTTTTGTAGTTAAAACCTATAAGAATAAGGATTACTAGTGTATCCCTTTGAATGGGAATCAAAACCAACACCGTTCTCCCTTTCTGCAAATGGTTGGGGGTAGTTTTGATACAAGTGGGGGTTTGTTGAAGAGCTCATTCATTTTAGGTTATAAAAATAATTAAACAAATAGGTTTTTAGCCAATTTTATATTTTTTTTGTGAAAATGATTTTTGATCAATACAATCATAGTTAGGTTTAGGATTTTATAAGAAAAGTAAAATCACAACATTAATGTTTAGAATTTTACCTTCAACTTGCGACGTCGGGGGACTAGAGGATCGACCGGTTTGATGCGAGCGAAGCAGGTCTCTATTTTATCCATAATTTTATAAAATTTCCTTAACATTTAATTTTATTTTTACCCAAAAAATTACCTTTAATGTGTTTTTTGAGTGGTTTTTAGAGAAAATCAGGAATTGATGCAAATATGGTGTTATCGGAGTTCAAAATAATGTTCCTTAGCAAACGAGATTGAAGAATGCAAGTTTTGGAGATTTCCAAGGGAATTATGGTTGTACGGATTGTGCCAAAGGCCAAAAAGGCTGTGCAAAACACCTTAGACCCATACTGCACATTGTGCTAAAATTAGTCATCCGCATGGGGCCGGGCTGACACAATTTTCTTATAATATAAAAGCCTAATTTTTAGATTGTTTGGGGTATTTTTAGCCATACTAAATAGAGAATTTAGAGATAGAATCCCTAATTTTTAGGTTTTAGACTCAATTACTTCTTAGATTTCATAATACTTTCATAGATTTAGTTGCTTTTAATCAAGATTTGGCTTGTAATCAAGATTGAAGTTGAAATTCTTTAAGGGTATCGAGATTTTCTGCATTTTATCTTGAGTTTTATTTTCTTAACTATTTTACTCTAATTTTCTTTGGGTAATTTGTGTGTTATGAGAATAGGCATGATGTCCATTGAATTTATTGTTAATTTGTTAAGATTTAAACCAAACATGAGCTAAATTCTTCATTGTCTAGAGATTGAACATGAAGTAGTCTTGATATTAATAATAGTAATTGGATTATTTGATTATGTTTACCTTGTGATTGATTGAATTGGATTAAAGTTAATAACAAATTTCTTGATCACTAATTAGTTTAATTTAGGGTTTGGATGATGAAGTGAGAGTAGAAATCTAAACTCGAAACTATTCAATTAAGATTCTAAAATGAATTAGGAATTTAACTTTTAGTCTTAAATCCTTTGATTGATGCATGTTTTCTCTATATTACTTCTATAAATGTCATAGTTAGTAGAAAAAGTTCTAATTGAATGATTGCATTGAGAATTGGATAGTTTAACATAATTTATTGATTCAATTGCTTAAATTCATAGAAGATAAATTATGGATTGTCAAGATCTTTAGACTCATTCATAATATTACATTTATACATCTTTATTTATTTTCTTTAGTTTAATCATTTACTTTAAATTTATAAAATCCAAAATTCCTTTTTACTTTTAATTGCAAACTTGTGAAGAAAATTAAAAAGCTGACGTGAGTTTAGTGGGAGATACGAACTTGGGTTCTCATTCTGTGCTATGATAATCCGTACATTTGCGTTTGCTATTTGTTAGTATATTTTAAGGTGAACAGTCTCCACAGTGTTTAGGGTAGTTTTTAGGGTGAAATTCGACAGAGGTTCAATGTAAGTGTCAGGAGGGAAAAAGTTGTTAAAAATTGAGCCAGATGGTTGAATTTATAGAGAAAACAAAGCTGAAAGTTCTTATTTTTGCACATAAGAAGAGCCATCTTCACATGAATAGAAGCCTCTAAGCATGAGTAGAAGCTTCTATGCATGCACAGAAGGGTTTACGCATGTATAGAGGCTTCTACTCATGTGTAGAAAGTTTGGCTTGGTTTAATTCAATTTCACAATTTTCACAATTTCGAGCTCGTTTTAAGTGTGATTTGGGCCCAGTTTGAGTCTATGGGTTCGTATTGATGGGCCGAATTTGATGGTGCTAAAATAAGAGATTTTCCTTGAGAATATGTTAAGACATGGAGAATTTTCTACGTAAACTATGTAATATGAAATTTTCATTGGGGGGCTACCCGTTTGACCCCCATTTCATTCCTTGAACATTAAGTCTAGTTGAGAGTCATGAGGTGACCAGTGATTATAATGGTGCAAAATTGAGGGTTCATACTCGGATAATATTTGCTAACTAAAAGGACAACTAACATGTTTAATGAAGTGATGTTCTTATTATTTAGTTACCTCTTCCATGGTTAGGATGAACCATTCTAGTTTAATGTACCTCAACTTCTATTTAATAGTCTTATAAGCTGGATGTGTAGGAATTATATGAATGAAAATACTTAGATTAAGATCGATCATGCTATTAGGCTTTCAAGAAAAGCAGTCTTTAAAAGTCTTGATGGTTCCATCTACTGATGACCTGCTTGAACATGTTAAAATAATTAATGTAGTTTTTAGATTGTCATGAATGCCAATTTTTATGAGCTCGTTGATTGCAGCTTTTGTTTCATTTATATCATAATTGGCTTTTTATTTATTAAATTAAAATTCTATTATTGGAACATCAAAAGAGAATAAAGAGACATGGTCATAAGTGGAAAATCTGGTTATACTATTGATCCCAAATAGGAGATTACATGATAATTCAAATCTTGAAGGCTAAATACAAATCTTGGAAACAAAACATAAGAAAACTAGATCAAAAAGACTTATTAGGTTTAGTCTTAGAAGGAATTGCTAGTTGGAGAAAGGTCATGTTTTCTCTCCTTGGAATACTTCTCTCCACAATCATCCTGAATGATTTGATAGAGGCTTATTGTTAATTTTTAGAAAAGGTGCTAGTGGGAAGAGATCCTTTACATCAATGAGGTCTTAAATCTTATGCCTAAGGGCTTCGCAGTAGTCAATCTTATATCCAACTCCCTGGTGATAATCACACCTCTTATTAAGATTGTAATTCTTTAGCAGTTGGATTGGGGCAGGCTTAGGCTTTAAAGGAGTAATAACACTAACATCCAAACATGTTTTTAGGATGGAACTTAAAAGAATGCCAATTAGATCTATGAACTTCCTTCTTTTTATTTGGATAGGCTTCTGGCAAAGATTGAATTTAATCCTTAATTCTTTTCTGTCACATTACTTTAGTAGGCCGTGTTTTCATATCAAGAACTGGAATGTGTACCTTCATCTTTTATGTATCACATATTAATATTATCCTTGATGCAAGATTACGTAGTTATCAAGCCTTGAAAATGGGTAGATATTATGTAATCAGTCTATGTCATTATGTAAAGAGTAAACTCTTCACTATTATGTCCATTTGTTTAGTTTCAGATGGTCAATTTATCATCTAGGAGGCCATCTTTCTCCATCTTATGATGAAAGAGGATAAAGTCTTCTTCAGGTTTTGCTTCGTCATCTCAAGGTCTCCTTTTTTTTTTTTTATCACATTTATCTCAACATTGTAGTGATATTTTTTGACAAAGATCTTGAAGATGAATTCCCATGTCTATTTTTAGGAATCCTCTAGGTCAATAAACCATCTTAAGGCAGCCCAAGAAAGTGACTGTTAGAAAATTTGAGCAAGGAGCTCTCCCTCTAAACCTAAAAGATGAAGGGTGCCATCTTATATCTTTATATGGGTCTTTGGAAAGGTCGAGCCATCAAATTTTTCAATATGAGGCATTTGAGATCTAGAAGGAAGCCTTGTATTAGCTAAGGGATCTAATGTTCATCATATCATCCATTTTCTTGAGAGTATTCAAGGTTTTTTTTCATATATTCATATATTTTAATCTTAACTTTTATGAAAATAGGATATTAGGCGTCCCTTTGGAAAGTACTATAGAGGAGGTGGTTGGAGTCATAGTGTCATGGTTAGATGGTATGGAGCAATAACTTCCACATCAGAAACCTTCTCTATGGTTGGTGTAAGAAGAAGTGAAAGCTTGGTGGATAGATGTAGTAAGGGTCAGCTGAATGCCAACAAAAACTATCATATTTTGAAATTCCCCCATAATAATCTCCTTTTAGGTGAGGATCATGTTGGCCGATGGCCTCTTCTTGTTTCTTCATAAATTTAACCATCATGGTAGTAAATTTAATTGAATTGATAGTAGGAGTGGTGTTGGTGGTAACAATAGTGGGAATTCTTATCCTTGAACATGGTTACCTTTACAAAAGAAAGTAGGATATCAACACCTTTTATGAGGTAAGGCCACAATAGAGAGGATTAAGGTGGCTAAGTGATGTAGTTAAGGAGTGGAACAAGTTTATGTTTCCCACTTTTTTTAGGTTTATATCGCATGATGCATGTATATATGTTTTCATGAACAAAAAAATTTCATGATGGCATACCATTTTTAGTGTTATGGTACATTGAGTACTAAGGAAAGTTACTATAAGTCAGTACATGATAGTTTGGTTATTTTAAAATTACCCAATTACTAGAGGAGGTGATATACCTAACCACATATGAATTAAGGAGATTCATATGGGTCCAATAGTATGTGCAACCTCGTTATCCCAACTAAAAGGATTAGTGGATGCATAATTGGCTCTATGATTTTACTATTGATAAAGTAGTCCCAATGAGGGAAACTCACTCGAAGTTACTTTCTACTCTTATTTTTCCAAAAATAATATGAGCATTTAGTGATAGTATGAACCAAATTCATATTATTTGAGTCAAAATCATTTTGTACCAAAAGACACTCATTATAGAAATGACATAATAACAATAATAAGTAAAATAATAAAATAGTAAAAGAAATAATAATATAAATTGGAAGGAAAAAAAATGAAAAAATAGATTAAAAATAGTTTTGAAGATGAAACCCTTAAAGTACAGGGCATGCATATGTATCTCATTGAATGTGAATCAAACCTCACATAGTTCTCTCTTTTTCCAAAAATGGACTTATTTGAGAATTCTTTAGCGTATTAAAAAACTAACAACTTATAAAAAATAACCTATTTGATTAATTAATCTAGTTCAAATTTTGAATTAATAAAAAATAATTTTGATTGAATTATCCTAATCATTTTCAAAATAATAATAATAATAATAATAAACAACAAAAGATTAGGTTGTGCTTAGAATGCAATACCTTAGGTTTCCTCAGCTTTGGGAACATAGTAATGTCATTTAAATACATTACCTTGATGAGTCTCCACCTTAAAAGAGAGGTAGAAAGGAACTGAAGTGAACCACAATGACAAATGGCTTCAAGATGGAACAATCGAGAAGTAATTTCAATGGATTTTTTGTGAGACAGGTCTTTCGATAAGGTCCTTGAAATCCTTACAGAAAAAGTTTATTTATGGACTAACAAGAGTTAAAATTGTCAAAAAGGAGTAAGGGCCCCACAAGAGGTTTGCTAGGAATGCCAGGGGTCTGTGGGATCTGCAAAGCCTCAGCGCTACACGCCAAGTGCCTCAGTACCCACAAGGACCTTGCAATGCACATTGAGGGCTTGTGTTGACCACAAAGATATAGGAATTAGGAATGACAATGGGGCGGGACAGTAACGGGTTATGTCCAACCCACCCCATCCTGCATACCCTATCCCATAATCTGTATCCGTCCCGTAACCTGCAGGATTATTTATTTTTCGTTCCATCCCGGCCCCGCCTAAAAATTCCCCGCCCCGCCCACCCAAATATTTTATATAATAATATGATTAAAAAATTATAAAATATATTAAGTTTATAATACACAAATATGATTTTTCAATATTAATCATCCATATTAATATAAATATAGGTTTTA
>CAOJBK014031291.1:0-13148 GCA_948294925.1 Codiaeum variegatum
ATTATTTACTGACGTGTTACTGACGCCAAAAATGAGTCAGTAACGTTATTTTGCCGCGCAACTTTACGTTAAATAATTCATTCCCACCCATTTTTTTACTGACGCCAATTTGCGCTAGTAAATTTTTTTTTCCCTGACGCAACAAATGAGTCAGTAATTTACTGGCACATTTTTTGCTTCAGTAAAGAGTCAGTAATTAATTAAATTTTGTTTTTTTTTCGTCAGCAGGTGGTCAGTATTGTTATTTTTGGCGTCAGTAATTACTGACGCAAAAAAATGCGTCAGTAAATGGCGTCAGTAATTTTAAATTTTTTTTAGTGATATTAAATACAATTATATAATTTAATTAGCATAGAAAAATATAATTCTTTTTTATAACCAATATGGAAATTTCTTAAAATAGTTCACATACAATTAACTTGAAATTTATATTCGATAGCAAGGTTAAAATTTTATTAATTTTATGAAGGGAAAAAACATTTGATGGTCACGAATTACCCAAAGCCAAACTATAAGGCCACATATACTTTATAATAAACTAAACGACCAAAACTATATGTGAAAAAAATCATTTAAGATCAATACAAGAAAAATGATCTTTAATGATGGAAAAAACCGTCATTAAATATGTAAATCATGTCTTTAAAACTATCAAACTATAAATGGCCCCGTCATTATTGCCTTTTTAGTTAAATACACATAATGATGGGGATTGATGTCCCGTCATTAAATGCAATAGTGGAGGTTTTTTCCCATTATTAAATGCCACTTTTAACTATTGGATATCACATATTATAGCATGGTTTTCCCATCACTAAATTTTTTTAACTATGAAATATTCTCTCATTATATCATATTTTTCCATTATTAATTTTTTTTTTCAATTATGGAATAACCCCTCATTATAGCATGATTTTTCCATCACTCAATAAATATTTATTTATATGAATAATTTTCTCACTAAAAATTAATAATAAATTTTTTCATTAAAATTTATAATAAAATCATATTGAATAAATGCAAATTTACTTGAACATTATTTATAAGGAGTCTAGAGAATATATAAGTATGCAAAACAAAGAAATTTATAAAAGTTTTTTTGTATTTCATACCCATCAAAAAACCTATTCTCTACTCTCTAATCATCAAAAAGTATCCAAAAACGTTTTAAATACATTAATCAATTAAAACGCCTTAATAAAAATTAGCAATTACATTTAGCATTCTTTTAGTCAATTTCTTGTTATAAGCACCTGCAAAATAAAAAATTTTAAAAAAAATCTATAAATCTTTTATTTTAGTTGTAATCTCAAAAATAACACTATAATGATAGTAAAGTACCTTAAGTTAGTAGTAGAAACAAAATATCCAAAATATGATATTTAACTTCAAGTATCATCCTAAAATATGGGAGACAAATAATATAGAAAATTCAACTTAAGTTTAATTAAAACCACTAGCATATGAAACATAAATATGAAGAGCAATACGTTGACAACGTCAAGCTGAGAATGCGTAAAAACTAAACAATCAATACATGCTAACTGCTCTTACAAATTTGAACAAAAAAACTAAGAGATGAAATCAAAATCTATAGATGTTGTTGATTTGATGTTTCTCTAGACTATAAAAGCATAAATTGGATGAAAACGGTCATAAAAAATTGAAAAGAAAAAGGAGAATACCATCACAAACAATAAATAAGAAAGGCAAATAATCATTACTTAAATATAAGAACATACCAGACAAACTTTGCATCAAAATCTAATAACATAAAAAACCATTCCAACTTTCTACCACGGAATCAATGGTAATACCCAAAGAAATAAACAAAGTATAAAGTAATAAACCTCCACAAACCAGTACCCTCTCTCTCTCTCTCTCTCCCATTCCAAATGCCTCTCATTGATATTGGTTAAAGAACCATTAAAAACATAACTAAGAAAGGTCCACTTAACAGGTATCATTATACAAAAATGACCTATATGATAAATTAGTAACTGTTGGGCAATTCAAACTGTAATAAGACAATATGTAAATAACATGAAAGAAAATTAAATAATATTACCTTCCAGGCAAAATTCTGCAAACCATAAACTTAAAATATGAATAACAATTATTCATTGAATAATATAAATTGACAACATAAAAAATTAAATGAAAAAAAAAATTGTATTTTCAATCTCAAATCAGGTTGTTGTTTGCATGAAATGTTAACAACTTTTAAAAAAAAAAACAACCTTGAAAGATATGTCATGCCCAACCTCCCTGTAGATAGCTATTAATTGTTCCTCAGTAGCATCATACGATTCACAATTGTTACCAGAAACAAAAACTCAAACAATACAAGTAATAAAAGAACTTAAAAGCTCTGAATCCCAATTAAAATCTTCAATTTTAAAATTGGATGTAAATTAAAACTAGTCATATATGTTAAAATCGATACCATATATATATAAGAGTAAAACAGAATATTCATAACAAATTAAGCAAAATACAAAATAAAATGGGTTTGGAATCATATAAACTTCTAAATGTAGCAAATGCGACAGCAAAAAAAATTCATTAAATTCAATCAAATATAGCATTTTCAGATTAAAGATCAAGATACCAATCCATATTTTGAAAAACCAGCACCACAAATTGAATATCAAAATGACATATCTAATTCATAGATTGAGCATCAACATTTCAGTCAGCATATTCAAAAAGCCAGTAGCATGAACAGAATATCAAAAAGGGACATACCTAAATCATACATCAAGATGTATTTGATTTTGTTAAGTGATCAGTTGTGTGGTTCGCCTCTTTATATGTGTGAACAAAAGCGATACCTGAAAAAGGAGGAATCAAGGTGCTTAAATTTATGAATAAACCTCAAATATATATATATACACACACACACCAAATTACATATTTGAATTTAACTTAATTAAGAAATTTCAGCTACAAAATTTGATTCTCCATAGGAATTGTTCACAGTTGATTCAAGCTATGACTTGAAATCTATAAATGGGCAGTGATAGATTTTCTTTAGGCTATAAGGGTAGAGTTTTAATGAATTCAGGAATAAGAAATTTAAAAAAAAAAACAAATATAGACTAGCAAAATTACTGCTAAAAAACTAGACATAAACAAACTATAGAGTTTGAACAAAATAAAAAATACTCAACCATTGAATTGTTGTCTAATGTAAAAGAACTCTAGACAATATTCCTAAAACCTAAAGATTAAGAATATAAAAATGAACTAACTACTTAAGCTACAAATTCTATTGAACTACATCTAAAAGTAAGATCTTTCACTGCTTCTCTACTTAGGTTTTTTGCTTTTGTATGTTGACTTATAATGCAGACAGATAGGGTATGTTCTACATAAAATCGATATGCAAATATTTAATTGGTTCAATTATAAGGTTAAAGAGCTTAATAAATCATTCACAGGTATATACATGATATGCCTATATGCATTAGAATTCAAATTTCATGTTTGCTATAAAGAAATGGAAAATGAGTGACTAGTTTATTTCCTAACTATATAAAATAAAAGATTTGCCTGAACATAACACCAATGAAACTATTTTGAAGGTTCTTTCATAATAACACAACTTCATTATAAGATTTGGACCATTTATAAATTATCCATTGAACACAAACCAAAAAAACATAATCCATCTAAACATAAACAATCATAGTCCTAAAAAATGAACAAATTTCAGCAAGTCAATATAGCTAAATTAAGGGATTCATATAAAAATTAAGTGATGAGTGCACCTTCGCTAACACCTGTAAGTGCACTGGGTCATATCAAGTAGTATAACCGGGTGAGTCAGGGTATCGTTCTCCCAAGAGAATTGTATGAGTTCAATCAACTAATCACCAACTCACTCTCCTAGTCTATTATTTAACTTACAATAATTTTGGATTGATTTATTATTAAAAAGTTAAATTAAACTAAATTACTTAAGCAAATAAAAAGGAAATATAAGACTCAAGTTGAACAAACAAGAATGGAAGGCATCTACCTAGATTTCGACTCGTATTTAACCAATATGCACGGATAATCAATAACTCAATTAGAATCTCAATCAATCATCAAGTGGGTTTTTCACAAAAAGTTAGGTTTAACCCTTTCTCATGAGATTAAACCCCTAATTTCTAAGTAATAGAAGGGAATCTCTTCTTACTTCTATTTAATTAGAAAAAGCATTAAGATTTTAGTGAAAAATTACAAACCCTAGGTGTCTATAAATCTATCTCTAGCAAACATAGTAAACCCATATGTTTTTGAGTATTCAAAACCCAAATTTTCTATCTCTAGCAAAGCATGAGCACTAAAATTCATCCACAAACATGCTATTGAAGATGAAATGTATAAATTCTAATTCCAAAACATAACTTCTTGAAAAATCTCAACATTCATTGAGAAAAGTGTTGATTAATCCATGCAAATACTAAATATTTATCTAATCTAGGTAGACAAGGAGTATTTAGCTCATATCAATAAGAAAATAACAAAAAATACAAAGAGTGGAGAGTGAAACTAAGAAACCCATATTGATTTTTATCTCAATCCTCTCAACCCTTGATACCCTTATTGATTCTTGCTTAAAACTTGTTAGATTTGTGCTATCTCCACTCAAGATTACCTCATTGGCCAGTATCTCCACGTACTTGGCTTCTTTAAGGTTTGTCTAACTTTAGGAACTAAGAACTCCCCCTTTTTTTTTTCTATAGTCTGACTTTTATACTACTGTCATCTACATGCTTATAGGCTCCACTCACGGGTGTGAGCAGTGCTCGTGAGCCTGCCTCTTTTGTTTACTTGAGACACAATATCCATATTGTGACTCACGGGCTCTGGTCACGGCTGTGAGGCTTGCCCATGAGTCAGGCCTATCCAATTTTAGCCTTGTTCCTCATTACACAGTAGATATGCCATGACTCGTGGGCACTGGTTATGCCTATGAGCCTGCTTGAATTGCTTAGTTTTTGGTCTTTTTTCATTGATTTACGTGTCCATATTGAAGTATCATGCTACCTAGCTCTGGATTAGTGTTTTGACCTGGAAGAACTGAAAACACACTAGAATAAGAAAATTAAATGCAATTTAATATGGATAATGCAATTTGGGTTTTTGCTTATCCTAAAGCAAACCTAAGTACAACCAACAACACAAGCTCAAATGCTTTTTCTCTTAGGACCATCAAAAGAGAATAAATAAAAAGAAGATAATCACTAAAAAAGATGCTTGGTTTTTCACAGCACTTTGGTTTTCGACTAAACTAAAGATAAAGTCATCGAATTCAAAATCCATGGAGGCACCATTCCCTTGACCTAGCTCCAAGGCATTCAAGTCAGATAATCAAATGTTTAGTCCCAAAAATATGGCTTGAATTAAGTCATCAAACTTAAGCATTCCTTAAGACACTCGACTAATTTTCCTCAGAATTTGACCTTTTCATTATTTTTTGTGCACACAATCATGATATCCATTTCTTTTCTTTTTAAAGGACCTGACTTGGCTAAACCTATCACTAGTGTTTTTATGCAATAGTAAACGCTTTGTGATGACAACTCTCAGTTACTCAACTAGTCATGAAGGAATAGTCGGCTACCAGCACTATTCATGATTTTATTTTTAGATATTGCTTTTTTGCAGTATGAAACCAGAGGAATAAGTTCGTATTTTCAAAGTCCCCTTTTTACATTTATCATAATGGTGCACTGTTTATAATTTTTGTTCATTTTCTAAGAAAATCACTCAAGCACTCAAGTACTAGCTCTATTTTTTTAACCTAATCCATGCCAAAGAGAAGGACTAAACACTCGATAGTGACTAAACGCCCTAGAGCCTAGTCGTGGGAACCTTGCCAAGGTGGATTCCTACTATCAACTACTAAGTCCAAAGTTTAAAAGAAAGCCAAAGTTATTGTGAAAAACTAGTATCTAAGTTAGTGATTAAAAAAAAATTTCCCAATTTTTATAGTCCTAGACAAATTGCTAGTGGAACATGTAATGTGTTGTGCATAATTTTGTTGTTCCTATTTCAGGTATTCATGCATAATCGAAAAAATTCAATCAATAAAAATCAATCACCATATAATACTGAATGCATGCAATTGTTCACCCCCCCCCCCCCCAACCCAACACTTAAACCACACATTGTCCCCAATGTGTATAAAAAAAATCAAAAAGAGAAGGGGGAAGAGTACTTCCCTGAAACCTTCATTAATATTACAGTCCGAGTTAAAGTAGAAATTTATGCATTACAAAACAAGGTTAGCTCTGGTTTCACATTGAAACCACAAAATAATATCACATATCCAAGTCAAGCAAGTATCAAATGAAAAGAAATAAAATCAAATATCCAAATATAAACATTATAAAACAAAATAAACATAAATAACTAAGAGATAGTATATGTGTAAAAAAGAGAGTCCTCAACCAATGGAGCTAGAAAGAAGCGCTAAATGAGTCATCATCACCATCACCCTCTACTTCTATCCCAGCCTCAAAGTTGGAATGGGTCTCTGTAGCTGGTGAGCTGCTTGAATGGGTCTCCATCTCAGGCTCATTACTCTCAATCTCCTAGACCTCAGCTAGAGTAGTAGGGGTCGTTGTTGAAGTGGCTAGCATTAAGGACGATGCACCTAAAGCACTCAAAACAGATGGAGGTACCACTGCCTAGAATGTGTCGTACACTAATTTCCTTGGTTTTTTTTCAAGTTAAAGTGCTTCAATATCTTGTCCATTACATTAGCCAACCAGTTCCTGTGCTGGCACTATCATCCAAGCTCCTATTGTTAGTAGTGTATGCCCTACGGCTAATACACATCATGTGAATGTAAATAAAAATCCAACTGGCTTTAGTATAAATGTTCTTTAAATGAAATGTTCTTTTTATTGAACATATATATGTCCCTTAAGTATTCTATAAGGGAATCTATTCTCAAAGAGTTTGAGAATATAAGTGAAAATTTTCCCTTTGTTAGATACTTTAAAGGTTATTCATGGTTAGAGGATTATTAATAGGGACATCATTAATTCGAAAGACCATTAGCTCTTTTGTCATCCATGATAAGTATGAGATACTTATTGGTATAAAGGTAGTGAGTCTCATGCTACAGACATGTGATGTCATGACAACATGTGAACATACTTATTAGATGAGTAAGTTGAACAATGACATTAGATGATGGATACATGGGTATTTACTACTAGTCATTTTCTCATCATCTAGATCATAATTGTGCATATAATCCTTAGACTGGTGGCTATAGTTTGTTACTGCTTACATACTAATGCTAGTCATGTATTGGTATATAACATGTGGTGGCCATAATCAGTGATATGTTAGGATAAGTGATCTCCAAGAAAGGATTCATTAACTTGGATAAAACAAAGAAGGAATTGTATGACTTCTTATTGTTCTTCATATGCAAATCCTTAGCTAGGGTGGATAAAGTTCATTGGAAAGAGTATCTAGTAAGAACCAGGTTTATCGAGAACTTAAATCAGATAAAAGTAATATGATCTATCATATAGGGTTTGACTAATCCATGACCCTAGTTAAGATCGGGAATCCATAATGAAGGGATTCGAGTGTACATTAATTATGATTGAGAGGTCCATGCAAAGTCAAAGATATGATAACCGACATTCATTTCTAATTAGGTAGTCATGATATGCAATGGTAAGCGTCACTCACGACTTATGAGACTAAGTGTAATAAAGGGTTTACATAATTAGAAGGAAGAAAAGAGTTTTCTTAATCCCATTGCTAATTAGAATATGAACCTAGTAAGTCACACACCATATGGCAATTCCAATAGCTTGAATTATATTAATAATTAATTAAAGAGTTTAATTAATTATTAATGATAATAGAATTAAACTTGTAATTAAATTTACAAAGACCCTAGCACGTCTTGAAGTTTAATTCATAAAGGGATTAATTCAATTATGTCATAATTTGTATGAAATATAAATGGGCATGACTAATTGAAATGGTTTTGGATAAACAATTAAAATAATTAAGCTAGACATGAGATGTTAGCTTAATTCATATTAAATATGGTTAATTAAGGTTTAAAGATGACTCCTACTAACTATCAATATAACCTAGTTGGCTCGTCAAATAGTCAAAAGATCAACTAGACAAACTGGTCATACCTTTCCTTAATTTAAAAAAAAGCAAGGTATGGGTATAAGTTACATTGTTGTCAACTTTTGGCCTAAGAGACACTCAACACAAGTAAGAAAAGGGCTATTCATCTTCTTCTTCCTTAGGTTCTTCTCTAAGAGTTAGAGAGAGAAAGCTTATAAACTCACACTAAATAGAGAGAATGAGTGTGTTTTGAAGAAGAGTTCTTCAAGCACAAACTCTTCTTCTATTTCCTTTAAGAAAGGAGTGTGGAGAAGCTTGCAAGTCCAAAACAAATCCAATAATCTCAAGTTCTAAAGTAGAGGAGCAAGAACCAAAAATTTGGGCAACCAAAGAGAGAAGGTTCAAGCTTCTTGAAGAGAAGAGGAGATCAAGCTTTTTGGGAAAATCTAGGCGTGTTTCAAACTAGAAGCTTTACATTCTGGGGTGCTTAATGAAGGAGGGCGAGGGGTACTTAATTCTTCTAACATTTCTTTGTTATAATTTGTTTTTTGAATATAAATTGGTAATTATATCCTTGGTTAAAGTTATGGGTCCAAATCTAGGTTTAGACATTTATCAAAGAGTTTGATAAATGACTAAACAATCTATGTTAAAAGAGTTTTAACTTAGAACATGTTTTCAAAGAGTTTGGAAATTTCTAAACTTATTTGTTAAAAGAGTTTTTACAAGGTGTTAAAGTTTTCAAAGAGTTTGAAAAATACCTATTTCCTTTTGTTAAAATTTTTTTAAGAAAACTAAGTTTTTGAAAAGTTTTTAAAAACAAAAAAATTGAATCTTTCCGATTTGTGATTTTTTGCTTCCAATGCGTGACTCTGTAACTTTCCTTCACCTATAAAATATCCTGTTGTTGCCGCGTGAGACGCCCAATATCCACATGGATGTTGAGCATATTGTCCTCTACATGGGACCTCAGGGTAGTAGAAGAAGAAGGCCCTGTATAAGGGGGCACTGAAGATGAACCCAGAGCATGATGCTTGCTTTTCTTCTTATGAAACATGTTGTCAATACGCTTTATGTCAAAAAGTGTAATGGGTCCATCAAGTATCGTGCCCTCAATCTTTTGGCCAAAATCTAGGTTTCGAGCTAGCCTAGTGATGTAGGACCTGCCATGAAGACAATCGGATGAATCCCGTTGAGCTAGGTAATTCAAGGTCCACATCAATGAATAGGCCACACTAACTCTGATATCACTCTTCATATAATAAAGGAACAGAAGGTCTAATTTATTAACATGGCCTTCTAATTGAGATCATAGAGATGAACCTACTGAGGATATAGTGCATGTATCTCAATGTCTGGTCCTTGAACTTTGATGCCTTACTCTATGCCATCTTTCATACCTTAGAAGCCAACTTTTACCAAACTTCGAAAGGTGAGGGCAAGTCAGAGATGAATTGCACTTTAAAGTACATATAAATTAGGGTAGACATTTTAGTCAGAGAATACAGCCCAAAATCTTTAGCCAAATCATTGAAGCTCTTCGTGAAGTTCTGGAGCCCCAACTAGAATTCAATGACTCGTCTGTCATGCTCGGCTTGCTTAGTAAGCCAGTGGAGGATGCATAAAAACTCTAATGTAATCTCCCTATAGGCAAGCTCATTGATGGCTTAAGGGTTTTTCCACCCCGTTTGCCCGTGCATGAACTTCAACTGCTCAAATTCTGAGATGTTGGCCAAAGACCCCCAGTCAAGTGTGTGGCAGACATGAAATGGCTTATGCCCTAAAATTTAGAGTCGATCCCTCTTCCACTGCTCCTCAAATTTGACACATGGATAGTCAGGATTATATAGTAGGCCTCCACCTTCATTTCCTCTAAGGTGTCTCCCATGGGGTGGTGGCGGAGATGGTGATGGGGGTTATGATGGTCGTTGATTCGATACCTTCTTCTTCGACTTCTATTTTTGTACTTGTGGTGAGGATTATGCCAGATGTTTACCTATGGATTTTAAAGAGGAGGATGTGTTGGTGTTTTTCTTTGGTCCATTGTATGCAAAATATCACAGAAAAAAATCCAAAGATATAAAGGAACAAAAGGTTATTAATGGTTAGTTGAAAAAGTAAAGTGTCGACAATCGACCATTACCAACCTACAAAAATAGAGCAAATAACCAAAAAATGACCTAAACACCCCACTCAAAACCCCACCCCCATACTTAAGCATTGACATATCTAGGTATGGAAGCATAGCTCAAGGAACCAAATATAGTGCATGGTGTGTGTTTGTGCTCAAGAATGGCATAGAATGAAAGGGTGTATTTTGTTTCTAAACCATTTTAGTGTAAAATGCTTGACATTTTTTGGGGAAAAATTACCCCAACTCACTCAAACTATGTACCAAGAACATAACACACATCACACCTATCATATAACCACAACAAGTATTAGAATCAAGAACAAAGTGCTCGGTATGCCAAGCATACAACAAAATCGAGCCAAAGTGAAGTGGGGGTGTTCCTAAAGTTAAAACAATACAAAAAGTGTTGAATTTTAAGGACAATCAAAACCCCAACTCACTTTGGCATTTTATCAAACATTTTACCGGCACAACTTTAAACCACCAAATTCAACCACAACAAACACACAAATCACTCTCAATATGCATAAAATAGTAAAATTGTAAGGATTCAAGGACTAAAAATTCAAAAATTCAAAAATTTTCAAGAACATTGCAAGAAATTCAAGCCTAGCAAACCTAAAATGCACATGTATATAAACACAACATAACACAGTACAATGAAATTAATCACTAAAATATTTAAAAAAATCAACATATAAAACATGATTACTTCACAAAAATGGAAAATTTTGGCCCTAACATGCAATTCTAACAAAACCCTAAAAATAGACTAACACAAAACAAAATAACAAAGGAAAGAAAATAAAGGAAGAAGAACCTTGCAAAGTCTTGAAAATTTGGTGAAAACTCCTCGAATCCTTGAATTTGTGAAGTAAAAATGGATTTTAGAAAGATTTGAAAGTGTTGGTGCTGAGAGAAAAGAAGTATGTATCATGCAAATGGGGAATGAAGAGGAGAAAAGGGTTTTCAAAAAATTATTTTCTATCGTGTGCCCCAATGATTTTTTTTGGAAAATACACACCTCACGAGTAGGCTCACAGGCTTGAATATTGCACATGAGTACTGCATGTGAGTAATTTTTAAAATCAGTAGGATAAGTCTGGCTCACGGGCATGTGTTATGCCCATGAGTTTAGGCTGTAAGGCCCCAATCCTTCCATTTTCAAAAGTAGACAGTAGCACCTACCAAACTCATAGACTCTGGTCACGGGTGTGAGCCCATGCCGTGAGTCCACAAGTTTCTTCTGTCTAAATTTTGCTCTCATATACTCTGTCTCATGGTCATCCTCACAAGCATAAGATAATAGAAATATTTTTTTCACACTTTTTTACTTTTAACTTACCACTCGGTTCACACCATGGGTTTTAACACCTCCCTTAACTCAAACCACTTACCATTTCACGTTAGTTTGAGCTCAAAAACTTGTAAAATCTCAGACCAAGTGTCATATCTCTTTTTACTTAAGAAAAACTAAAAACTAAGCAAATCAAAGTAAATTTTAAACCGGTGGGTTGCCTCCCACGAAGCGCTTCTTTAACATCGTCTTAGCTGGACGTCGAGTAAGGTTTTCATCCTACCTCTTAGAGGTGCCAATCCTCCTTAAACCCAAAGAGTTCCCCCCTTTCCTCATACAATTTAAGCCTTTAGGCATTGACCTTAAAATCACCCTTTTCGGGGTGACTAAGCTCAATCACACCATAGGGGAACACTTCCTTCACAATAAAAGGGCTAAACCACCGAGATTTCAACTTTTTCAAGAATAACCTCAAATGAGAGTTAAAGAGTAATACATTGTCACCTACCACAAACTCTCATTGTTGTTTGATCTTTGCATCATGCCAATGCTTGCTCCACTCCTTGTATAATCTCACATTATCATATGCCTCTAGTCGGAGTTCATCGAGCTCATTAAGTTGGAGCCTCCTTTTTTTCACATGCAAACTTTAAATCAAAGTTAGTCTCCTCATGGCCCAATAGGGCTTATGCTCGATTTCCATGAGCAAATGACATGTTTTACCATAAACTAGTTGGAAAGGGGTAAAGCTGAAGGGCGAATATGGAGTCGCGCAGCGGAATCCTGAAAGGCTATTTAGAATTGGATAGCAATTCTGTACGAATAGTAACTCTGATTTTTTTGCAAAAATTCGATTATTCTCGATTTTTAGTTTTTAAAACTTTTATGAAACATTTACCATTTCAAAAACCTTTTGACATGGTTTGGTTTAGATATTCATTAAACTCTTTAACAAATAAGTAAACCCATAATGGACCCATATTCAACATCAAGGATCTATCCAATTATTATGCAAAACATAATAGAAATGAAGAGGAGT
The DNA here is from genome assembly GCA_948294925.1 of Codiaeum variegatum. Taxonomy (NCBI): domain Eukaryota; kingdom Viridiplantae; phylum Streptophyta; class Magnoliopsida; order Malpighiales; family Euphorbiaceae; genus Codiaeum; species Codiaeum variegatum. Next base: position 12,580 of record CAOJBK014031291.1, read on the forward strand.
TAGAACGTATGATATACCTCAACTCCTTCCTTCATTTAGTTCCTCGAGTGTGAAGCCTCTAGTTTGACTCACACCGAATCTATCCCTTTGCTTATGTCTCCTTTCCTCCTTAAAGAAACTTGAACCCTCTCTTGTTTGCCCAATTTAGTTATTCTTACTTCTTACTTGAGAACTTGAGACCTTAGAGATTTGTTTAGACTTTGATGAATGCACACACTCCTTCTCAAAGGATATGGAAGAAGAGATTATGGATGAAGAACTCTTCTTCAAAAATAAACTCTTTCTCTCAAAGCTTGTATGTTGATTTTAACTTCCTCTCTCTAACTCTTAGAGAGCTTCTCTCTCGAACTTTAATAAAGAAGAAGATGAATAGTAGTGAGTTCAAATCTCATCTTCCAAAAGATGACAACCACTCCTATATATAGGTCCCTACTTCATCCATTTAATGTCACCTAACTAAAGTGATAATCAGTGGTTAAGATGGTTACATGTGCTAGTGTTCTATTGGCTAAATGACTAAGTAATTAGTCAATTAGTCAATGTAATTAGCACAAGTAATTAGTAGGAAT
>CAOJBK014032446.1:0-10570 GCA_948294925.1 Codiaeum variegatum
TTGCTTGTCCATAATGGTTTTTGATTCTTAAACTTATATCAAACGATTCTTGTGTTACTAAAGCATTTGCTCAGAATTCAGGTGTGTGGCCCCCCTGGGATGATGAAACACATATCTGGTGATAAGGCTAAAGACTACTCACAGGGAGAGGTAAGAATGTGTTCTTTCTTTCTTTCTTTTTTCCTTTAAAGTATGTTTTATGTAGTGTTTGTTCTTTTGATACAGTTATTATTCTATTTGTTTTTTGCAGCTCACTGGCATACTCAAAGAACTTGGATATACTGAGCAAATGATTTACAAATTTTAACAGACATTATTAACACCTCAAGCAACTGCTTTCTGATGTTTTCAAATTTTGAAATAAAAATGTTTCATTGAGGAGATATGGATGAAAATGAAATCCCACTTTCAAAACATCAAATATACTAATGGTTTTATACAAAATATAGTTTTTTAATCATCAGGACTACAGGCTTCCCAGTGGAGCTAATCCTTCTATTCCTAGAGAATCAAACTGCATAGCTCATTGCGTGCAGAGCTCTGTTCAATAATGGAATTTTCATTTGAAGGAAAGAGTGTTTTTTATTACTTAAATGTAAAAATTCGATTAAAATACAATTATGCTTGACTTGATCTCATTGTAACCATTCCTAAAAAAAATATTATACTCTTTAGTAAATTATATAACAGAATTAATTATTTTTTGGGGACCTAATTCTTTTTTGCCAAAGTGAGTAAATTCATTCAGAAAAAAATAAAGTCATTACACAGCAGCCTATTAAGACGATGTTTGTTTGGATATATTGGGTGGTATAGTGGAATTACCATTACATTGATTATTTTGTTTAATAACTTAAAATTAGTTTGATGTAATATAATAATAAATACATATGTAATCAATCAGGTTTGTTTTGATGTAACGATCAATACTTGTAAGTATTATTATTATTTTACTATATTATATTTATTTAATTATTAAATAATTTTATTGGTGACAGATTCTGACGATCGACCGCCGGACTCCGGAGACCAGCTATCGGGCTTTGGTTACCGGCTAGTAGTCACGGGAGTCCGGTGGCGTCGGTCGCCAAAATCCGGCCAGAACTCCGATAATATAAATTTATTATTATTATTTAAAAATAGTATTTAATAATATTTTTAAAATAATTTAATTTATTTAATTATTATAAATTAATTAAATATTAGAATTAAAATATTCATTACATTACATATTTTTTAAATTATCATCAAACATAGTAGTGTAATGAATATTACATTATATTACAATTTCCATTGTATTACGTAATTGATTATATTACATTGCATTATGACGAACCAAAAATAGCCTAAGACTATCAGGACAGTTATCAACCCATTTGCAAGGTAAAATATTATTTTTACAATAACAAGCAATCCAGTGGGCAACTTCATTAAGTTCTGTTGGCACCCAAGAGAATTGACACCAGGAAAACTCCTTAGATTTCTTCTGCAATACAGCTACTACACTTTGAATATCCATAGTGCTTGTTTCCACAGGAACACTAAGAGCTTCAATTGCTTCTTTGCAGTCTGACTTAATGATTACAGATTTAAAACCCTTCTCCACCGCTAACTGGACTGCTAGATAAATAGCTTTCAATTTTGCCATTATGACAGAGCCAACAGTAATCGATTTTGATCCTCCAACAATTAATTTACCTGAATCATCACGATAAACAGCAACAATACAAGCTCGTGATGTTCCAATATTAAAACTAGCATCAGTGTTTGCTTTCAAAGTACCTTTCGCTAGCGGCTTCCATCTGTGTAACAAGTCTTTATTTCTTCTATTTTTCTTTTTTGATTAGATGACAACTCTGATATCCTTTATAGATTTTTCTGCTCTCTGTAAGCAGGAAATTGGATGGGCCTTATGGCCTTAAAAAATTACTTCACTTCTTGTTCTCCAGATGCTCCACAAAATAGCAGCTAGCTCTTGAGGTTCCTCTAGTTGATCATCCTTTTTTAGCTTAGCTACTTGCATTTTCCACCAATTTGTAAAAAATATAGAAGAATTTTCATATGTATGAAAGTCCCATTTGGACCCAAACCACACAGCACGAGCAAAATTGCAAAGAATAAAAAGATGTTCCACATCCTCTTCTTGTTCACCGCACAAAAGGACATAGCCCATCATTAGGAACTCTTCTTTTTGCTAGTGCTTTTTTTGTGAGGAGATTGTTAGTACACAATTTCCACAAGAACATAGCTATTTTAGGCAGAAATTTAGAGTTCCAAATTGCCTTCCACAGTTTCACATCACAACTTCTGTCTATTCTCTAGCCTCAATTTGATCTTTCATGCATTTGATCTTCATGTTTCTTCATCAGCCACTTGTATGAGCTTCTCACATTCAGCATACCTTTTTTGTCCTTGACCTGTACCCACCTATCATTTTGTTATTGTGGCCTCATAGTGATGCTACTTATATGCTCTATTTCATCTGTAGAAAAGCTGGATTCTAAGCTTAGGAATGTCCCAATGCTTATGCTCATTTATTAAATCTTTTACCACTACTGGCACTGCCCCTGTTGGTCTTAAGGAGGTCGTTTTAAAATCGACATTTTTTGGAAGCTAAGGATCTTCCCAAATGTTGGTTTGACCCCATTGTTTATACACCTACAAGCGCCATCTTGAACAATATTTTGGACAGCCATAAAGCTTTCCACACCCAAGAAGCCCTATTATTTGTTTTAGCCTCCAAAATGAGAAATAATGAAAGTATATTGCTTCAAGCAGTCTCACCCAAAGTGTATTTTCATCTTTCATAAAGCTTCCACACATTTTTTGCTAGGAGGGCACAATTGAATTTTTCCAACTCCTTAAATCCCAACCCTCCCTTATAATTAGATTTTGCAATTCAGTCTCATTTACTCAAAATTAAGCCTTTCTTCTCTATATTTTTTCTCCACCAAATTTTGGACAGAATATTATTAATTTTCTGACACACAATGGAAGAACCTTAAAATAACTCATTAAATAACAAGGAATAGCAATTAGGACAACCTTTACCATGACTTCTCTACTTGTTGCTGAAAGTAAGGCATTTTTCCATCCAGCTGCTTTCTTTTGGATTTTCTGAATGATAAATTCCACAACTTTCACTTTTTATCTCCCTCAGTTAGTAGGCAGGCCTAAATATTTTTCATTTCCACCCCCAATTTTCATTCCAGTTTTCTCACTAATCAAAGCTTCAAGCTCTATAGAATAGTTTTTGCTAAATTATAACACACTTTTATCAACATTAATTCTCTATCATGAAGCCTTCCCAAAGTCATTCAAGATTTTCAAAAACATGTCTACTTCCTCAATAGTAGCCTCACCCACCAACATCGTGTTATCGGAAAAGAGAAGGAGTGAAATGACTGGAGCTTTGCAATTAAATTTGAAGCACTTAAGATTCCTTTCCCTCACAGCTTTCTCAATCATAAACGAGAAGAAATTCACTATTATAATGAAAAGAAAAGGGGACAAGGGTTCCCCCTATCTAAAATCTCTAGAACGCTTAAAAATTTTTGCAGGAACCTCATTAACTAATACAAAGAAGGAGATAGTTTATATGCAAGCTTCAATAATTTTCACAAAATCTTTTTTAAAACATAACCTCCTTAATACTTCAAATAGGAAGCCCCACTCAACACAATCATATGCTTTGAAAACATCTAATTTAAGAGCGTAAAAGCCCTTCTTTTTATAATTCATTTTTTTGAAAAGAATGCATAACTTCATAAATGATTATCAAATTGTCTTGAATATGCCTTCCCACCACAAAGGCATTTTGATAATCATTCACAATGAGATGCATCCATGATTTCAATCTAGAAACCAAAATTTATACAATTATTTTATACGTGAAGTTACATAAAAAGATGGAGCAGAATTGTGTTGCCTTAACACTACTGTCCACCTTGGGTATTAAAGTAATCTGAGTGGCATTAACTTCTTTTGGCATAATTTTGAATGAGAAGAATTCTTTGACAATCGCCTCTACTTCAAAACCGATTTTAAGCCACCCATCATGGAAGAAAACACTTGCATACACGTCCAGATCGAACGCCTTCAAGGCACCTAAACTCATAATAGCCTCCTTAATCTCTTCTGTGGAAACTACAGCAGTGAGTGACTCATTAATCTCCTCAATAATGATATGTTGAATACAACTGAACACTACCTCATTAAACTCAGGAAAGGATGTTTGGTACAGGTTTTGAAGAATTCCATAAATTCTCTAGTGATTGCATTTTCCCCTGTCATCTAATCCCCTTCACTATTCTGAATGCCAAAAATCTGATTCTTCAATTTTCTTTGAATTACTGAGGCGTGGAAGAATCTTGTATTTATGTTGCCAAAAACTAGCCACTCTTCTTTATCCCGCTACCTTTAGTAACAATCCTTTAGTTCCCACAATTTCTCTAATTCCTTTGATAAATTCTTGTAACTTTCAGGATCCCTTAATATTTTATCTTCTTTCTGAAACACCTGCATCTTTTTTTTCACATCTTTAATTCTTTTCCTTGTATCACCAGCCACTACATTAAACCAATCTTCGAATTTTGGGGCCATTTTTTTAAGCTTCCACTATAGTTGATTTAGGGAGGTTGTTGTGCCTTTAATATACCATATTTGTTTCTTCACATTCTTCCAATCAGCGTGTTTAACCATTTATACTCAAATTTAAACCTCTTCCTAGTCTTTTAGAACCTCCTAATAAGTTCAGAAAAAAGGGGCATGTGATCTGAACCTATTAGATCTTCATGAAACACCTAAGCCACATTAAATTTCAATCTCCATATAGCATTACAAAGGCATCTATCAATTCTGCGTTATACCCTTTCCTTCACCTTAATTGTTATACCACATACACTGGACTCCTTTAAACTTCAAATCAATAAGTTCTGACTCAATAATCCATTCCATTAAGGATTAAGGATTTTGCATTCTCATTTCTTTTAAAAGTTTTGATGCAAAATTTTCATAAAAAATATTGGCATACCGATAGGGGGAGTAATACCAAATTTTTGCACATAATTTTGACAATTCTTTATGTTTAGTTTTGTAGCATTTCATGTTTTTACTTGAAACTAAACTAAGGTTTTGTCATCACCAAAAAGAGAGAGATTGTTGTTCTCCATATTTTGATGATTCCAAAACATGTAGTGTAGTTATTCTTTAAATGAAATGAAATTGTCAAAATTGTATTTGATTGAGCTTATTATGCGCATGATGCATGAATTTATGTTTCTGGGACTTATAATTTTTGCCTATACAATTTAAACGAACTAACAAACAATTTAGAATCAAAGTAATTTCAAAAAGTGGAGAAACAAGTGGATACGCTCGTATAGAATCATCTATATGCCCATATGCAGTTGTGGATACGACCATATAGATAAGTCTCTATACCATCGTATGCCAATACAGAGAGGTGTAAGCATTCTAGGGAAATTGGATACACCCATATCAATAGAGCTCTATACGCCTGTATGGAATCCAATGGCTAGTTTATTCAAATCTAACAACCGGATATGCCTGTATCATGCCAGGCCCATACGATCATATCCAGTATGTCAGAATCCGTTGAAGATGACCTCATCGGTACTTTTTGAATGTTGGAGACAAGTTTTTGGCTCCAAATTGGCATAAGTATAAAAAGTAATATCAGAAACAAAGTGAAGAGGATTGAAGAACCATTCTATTGAAAATATACACTCTTGTTCTTGAATCTATTGCTCAAAAAGCTTAATCTTTCTTTGTTTTCTTAAAACCCTTAAATACTTCATTATAAATCCTTAGGGTTAAGAAAACCATTAGTTAGGTTATCAATTGAAAATCTTTATCCCAACAAATTGTAACCAAGTCTTTTAACTTGAAAAATATTTGTAAACCATTATATTTGGAGTAGTAGCTCCATTTGTAAAAGTGGGCGAAATCCCGAAGAACTAAAAGCGGAGAAGCTTCGTTTGATTTAGTGGAACCTCAATCGGATTAATTGAGAGAGTGAATGTAGGAGGATGTGAATTCGAACCACTATAAAATCAGATTGAGAAATCTCTTCTCTATCTCTCTTTTACTTGTTTATATTTGCTTTACTTTTATATTGTGATTGGTGGCTTGAAACATGGTTACTTTAACATCCAAAGGTCTTAGTTCATTTAATTTGTGATATTATTTGCTCTTAATTGAATTTTTTTTTCAAAAGCTTAAAACTTAATAAGTTTATTTTGCATATCATGAAAAAGTTTCAAAACAATAATTTATCCTCTATTGGTGTCCATTGTTAGGACAACAAAGTAGTAACCCACCTGCCCCATCTCTAGCTTTAACCTAATCACCAAAATCATAATTCAATTTTCTTCTTAATTTCTCCGCATAATTCACCGATTTCTTCATCTCAGATAAGAAAACCAAATTTGGCCACCTGGACCTAGACCTAGACCTGACAAGATCCCTTAAATATCGAACCTTCAGAGGGAAGCCAAGCCCTTATAGTTCCACAATAATGAACTTATGGTGCTCTGATGGCTTTAGACGAGACACCAACGCCTTCAGATAAATTCACATTCCAAGAAAGTTATTTCTCATCCTCCTTAAGTAGGTAATATACCTTCAATTCACACTATTTTTCTTCTTTTTTTGTAATTCAAATCTGACCTTCTACTACTTCCTGTCTTCTAGCCAAGTCTTTCCATCTCTATTCCCAATTCCTTTTCTAGAATAATCTCATTATTGTGTATTGAAGGGCCTTTAGGGCTCTCGCCTTTCTCAACATTTCCCAGAGCAGCTCTATAAATTCTATTCAGGGCCAAGTCATTATTCTCATGTTGTCCCAGCTTCAAATTTGGGCTCTTAGTAGTACTAGATTTACCCCCAGCCCGAGAGGATACCCAAACTTTCCACTTTCTTCTATTGGGCACTGGTCCAGTCTTGGGCTTTAAACACTTCCTGCTTTCTAATCTCATATCCACCCATTACACAACTTGAGCCACTTCCACAACTGGGTCTTCTAAAACCAGACCCAAACCTGATTTTAATTTTTGAATTGAATCTTCGAAAACTTCAGCATGAGCCCTTTTCCCCAGGAACTGAACCCCTTTTGTTATTCCCTTTAAAAAAGTCTAACACGCCTTGGTATAGACGTGCATGCCGACCTTGTCAGCCACTTCCTTCAACTTGACATTGGGTGGGAGTTTTGTGTCTCAAGGGTACGAAAGTCCCTCTCCTCTTGACAGATCATCCATACTTTTTGCCTTACCATTGGTGCTTACCCAAGGGACAGTAGCCCTGTTCAAATTTTCTTCTGAAAACTGCCCCTCCATTTCCTTACCTTGCGCATGAGTTACACTATCATCTTCCTCCTTCCTACTACTAGTAAGCAAGTCAACAGAAAATTCTTATCTTGGGGAATCTGCTCTTCGTTGCTTCTTGGGTAATCTCTTTTCTGTTGTTAATGCTAGCTCTAGCCAATTTGAACGTGATCTAAATCATCATCTGCTGCATACGTATCTTCATCTTTCCTTGGAAAGAATTTAATTGTATGCCCTATAATGCCACATAAATAGCAATAATTGGGCAATATCTCATACTTCAATTTCATCTCCTTATTTATTCCAAAACCCCAATGGCAGAGCTTTACCCAGATCCACTGTCACTTTAATTCTCAAATACGTTTGCAATCCCACTCTGCTTTGAAAGCCTTCATCAACTTGCATAAGCCCTTTGAATAAAGAAGCTATCTTCACAGCATTTTCAAAGTTAACACAATCAAGTGACAAACCCTTAACCCTGATCCAAAATGGACAACAACGGAAATCTAGCTGTTCTAATGCTTTCGCCTTACTCGAATCAACCACGTTCTGCAAACAATTTATCTACATTCCAAGGCACCCCAGTTAAGACCACCAATTTATCTTCCTCAGATTTGAACTCAAAGATAAATAGTCTGTCTCCTTCTCTTCTACTATCCACCCCTTCTTTTATCTTCCATGCTCTGTTAATTGATTCCTTCACTGTGTAGTAACTGATGTTTTTTGCTGAAATCAATTTTCCTACTATCAGATATCTCTGTTTATTCTGAGATGAACTTCCTTTTTGTGACAGTTCTAGAATACTTCCCTGGAAGTTAATATTTTGTCCCTTCTTCACCAGAATGCTATTAGGTTAGCGATTAATACTCACAACAAATACTAAAGCGAACAATAGTAGAAAGGCCACGAAAATAAGTTTTAATAAATAAGAAAATGGAAATTAAGAAAGTAGAAGATCAATAGTTGAAATGCTCAAAGGAAAAGCAATCAATGAGAAAAGCAGGGATGTCCATCGGTTTGGTTTGATTTTTCTTTTAAAAAATTGAAATACTAAATTGATATGTTAATGAAATTGAACCAAACCATTTTATATATAAAATTATTTTTTTTTAAATCATTTTTTTTTCAATTTTTAGTTTTTTCGTTTTGGTTCATTCAGTTTAGACTTATTGGACTTTTAAGAAAATTAATAGTCCAAAAGCTAAAGAAAAAAAATGAAATAAAACATTCATTCATAATATTTCATTCAATACTTAACTTTTTTTCATTACAATTTAGAAAATAGTAATGAATTCTAATTTGTAATTAACAAGTAAAAATATAATAATTAATTACAATTCATCATATGAATCAAAATGACAAAAAAAATTACATCATAAAAAAAAAATATTGTGCTACTATCTATGTTAAAACTTCTAACAAAAACATTAAGAAGCTTGCTTGTATACCACCACTAACCTGCACAAGTATATGAACAAAAAAAACTATATCCTTCAAAGAATCTATTGAAAAAGAAAGGTAAGTAATTAGTACAATATTAGAACAACATATATATGAATAATGATGAATAAAATAAGATGTCTCAGGTTACTTTTTTTTAATCATAGAAGCATAAATGTCATTGAAACTGGGCTGCAACTCAGAATATTCAATTAAAAAATGTCCCGCCTCAGTTAGTGAACACATATTTTAAAAATCAACACATATGCATTTTAAAAATCAAGTAAGATAAGAGCGGAAGTATTCATCATAACTCAATGCAATACAAAAATATGGATCAGGTTCTCAGTTTGTTCAACATAAATGGGATTGGTGGCATAAGTAAGAATATCTCATCAATCTCACATTACAGAACAAAAGTGGAGGCATTCATTACAGCCTAATGCAATGCAACACAAAAATATGGCTTAAGTTCTCATTTTGTTCAACATATTTGAGATTGGTTGCCTAATTACTAATACCTCATCAGTTAAAATTAACACTTAGTTAATTGAGATGGTGGCATATATAAAAATACCTACCTCAACCTCAAAATCATAACAAGGTGGAAGTATCATCACAGCCAATATGCAATGCAACTGAAATGAAACAGAACAGAATATATAATGATATGCACAAGTGAAGTGAAGGGATACTTACCTTTCTACATAGCCATAGAGGTGTCCAAAATACCAGCTGTAAATACTTACCAACTGTCGCATATCCCTCAAATGAATCAAATGGAAGACTAAACGCAGAAGCTAGTACAGGGAGGTAGCAAGTAAAGCAAGCATGAACAACACATCACAATATTAATGAGAAAAGGAAAGAAAAATAACCATAAGATTATAAAATAGCTGCAAAAGAGAGAGAGACTAGTTGCTTCCAAGGGCAGACAAACCAACATTAGGCAACTCTACATGAAAATAAGACACTTGGAAGTAGTGCACAAAAAAATGAATAAAATATAAGGAAAAAACAATTTTATGCTTCAGAAGCTTCCACCTTTCTCAATTGCTTCTATTTCATCCAAACACTCCTCAAGAATCAATGGTTGAGTTGTTGGCGTTAGCCAATCTTTCCCACATATCAAAGCTTTCACTGATTTGGGAGTTAAAGAACTCCTAAAATAATCAAGAACTCTACCACTAGTGCTGAAAGCACTTTCAGAAGCAACTGTAGAAATGGGAATAGCAAGTATATCCATAGTCATCCTAAAAAGGATTGGAAACCTAATTCCATTTTGCTTCCACCATAACAAAATGTCAATTTTGGATGAGGTATCAAGTGTTCCCTCATCAAAATATCTATCAAGTTCAAACTGTTTGCTCCCACTCAAGCCATTCTCTAACTTATGTTGTTTGAATTTAGATTTGAGGGCTAAAAGCATTGGTTTAGAAGAGACAGAATCAAAACTAACAGGATTGGGAGGGCTTCCATAACTAAACTGAGAGGACACAAGTTGGGATTGAGGGGAATACATGGTCTCATATTCACTGAACAAACATCTCAATTCATGTCTAATCTCATCAAAAAAGCTCCCACCAACATCTTTTCCATACATCAAGGGTAGAGTATACTTAAGGTATTCAAGTTTTTCCCTAAGATCAAAGACAGAACCAAAGAAAATAAGTTTGTTCATTTTCTTAGGGTCACCCCAATATTTCTCATACTTTGGTTGCATATTTCTACCCAAATTGAATGTCCCAATATCAAGAGAAACAGACATGTCTTTAAGCAAACAAAAT
>CAOJBK014032823.1:0-12077 GCA_948294925.1 Codiaeum variegatum
ATTAGACTTTTTTTGGTAACAATATCAGACACCTGAACAAATATTGATAAATCAATTAGGAGTCTGAAAAATTCAAAAAATTCCAATTCACCCCTTCTTGGACTTTTGACACTACTTTCAGTTGGTATCAGAATGGGTCTCTAAATATTCAAGGCTTAACATACTAAGGGAAAAGATCCTATATGACTAGACATGTCCAAGATACACCATTTTTGTCTAAAGGGTAATTTGTTAACATAAGTGAAGAAAATGAACATGGTCCTAACAAGGAATCTGAATATGTAAATGTTGGCTGAGTACAGGTACCTACTAATGCAACATACTTGAATATATTGCATTATGCTTTGACTACAATAGAATACAATCTTATTTCTAGATGCAAATCTAGGAAAGCTATATGGGAAAATCTTGAAGATATCTTATAAAGCAAAGATTAAAAAAATGCTTGAAAAATATTATGAGTTATTTGAAATTGATATTTGATTTACTCATATTATGAATCAACTCATATCTTTGGGAAAAGAATTTTTAGAATTTGATTAGTCTACTGAGCCCTGTAAAGCAGAAGACTAAAAGAAGAGAATTTGAGTCATATGAAGCTACATTGAGCCATCAAGGAGTAAAGATGACAAGTCAGATTCAGATGAGCTAGTAAACCAATATCTGATGGTAGGATTAGTCCACCACACTTTAAAAGATAATCCATGACAGGCACCTAATTTTGTCTCTAAATTTAAATATAGTGTTGAGCATGCTTTTAGTGAACTTAATGATGAGTATATTATGAGTGCGATCAAGTGTCCAAAAGGGAGGTGAATTGGACTTTTAAGCTCTTTTTCAAATTAGGTGACTGAAGCAGTTGGCTTCAATTAGGTGATTGAACAAGTTTAGTTATTAATTATTTTGGGTAACTTGAGTTACTAGAAATATTGAGCTATCAGTAAGATTGAAGCAAATTTGCATAAGTATCTTACTGTGCTGATTAGCAACCTGAATATACCTACGGCAGTAAGCAGTTACTTACTGTTAAATCTTTGATTAAAGTGATTAGGAGCCTAATGAAATTTTCTTGAGTGTGATTTTCTTACCAATTGGTGAGGTAATGAGTTTTAAAAGTATGATAAGAAGTTTACTGAAAAGACTTAGCAAAAATAATTCATCAAATTTTTTATTAACAGTTAGGAACCTAAAGCAATGTACACAAATGAAAAAGGAGCAACACAATGATTTATACTAGTTTAGCACACAAGGCCTACATCCAGTCCTCAAAACACACATTTTGAGAGTTCCACTATTTGAGCTCTATTCAGTTGGCTAGAGCGAAGCCTTTACAGTCCTAACTGACTAGGGAACTGACCTAGGAGAAATATACACTTTCTCCAATCCTTCAGAATTTTGCTACGATTTCTAAAAACCTCTCATCCATTCCCAAGAATAGATGAATCTCTCATAGACTTTCAATTGCGTGGCTATGACACCCCTAATACAACCACAGGTTTAATTAGGATCCTTTACATCTAGAAAAGTTTGAAATACATAAAAACAAAGACTTTATTACAACATATCCTATAATAGATCAATATAATGAATGCACAAAGAATATGTTGAGATGAAAAAATTTATGATAAAAACTCAAGTTAAATGATTGAAAATAAATGCTTACTTGAGATGAAACTTTTAATGCATAATAAATTCTTCCAAACTTGATTGAGAAAAGAAAAAAGATGATTCCAAGAGAAATAATTGAAAAATTAATGTGTTCTTAAAGAATTTGAAAATTATGAACACTCTAATCTCATCAATGCCATTAACCAACCTCTTAAATGTAAAGATTTGAATGATATTTATAAAGGTTGTTTGAATAAAATAGCTGTTAAAGACAAAAGATTAAAATAATTTCAAACAGACTTCTAACAATTACCTGTCAATCATGATGTGACGATTGACATTTGCTTTTTGCTGAAAACTAAGTTTTTCAGCCATGTCAGCTTCCTAACCATTAGATAGCAACCAGATATGAAAAAGTTCAGTTTGTTCAATTTTTTTTTATGAATTTAGTCAAAGAATATTTTTCCTTAATAAAATAGTGGTCTGATCAATCAAATTAGTGGCATGATCAGTTTAAGGAATCTATGTATGAAAGTTTAAGATTTTCAAAAATGATTTGTTTCATGCAAGATGATGCAAGTACTAATCCACTTTACTTTATAACTAAACTTGTCATCTATTAGGTGCCTAATGGATCCAGTTAGGTCGCTAACTCCAGTCACTTAGGTAGCTAATGATCTGTCTATTGATGTTGTACAAGCCAGACTATTAGGGGCCTAAGTACTTGGTTTTGACCTGCAGAATCCACGTTAGTGAACTTTAACATATCAATCAGTGTTCTGATAATCAAAATTAGAATGTTAAACCGTGTGAGGCTAACATATATATGCTTGAAAAAGATACATCAATTTTTAGAAACTAAGTTCACTATTTTAAAAGAATTAAAAATCTATTTTTATGAAATGAACTATTCTTTAGACATGGATTTTTATGTGGTAGAATCTGAATTTTTTTTACAAAAAAAAAAAAAAAGCAAGAACTATAAATACTATATTTAAATTACTTAAAAACTCTTCTCTTTTTAATTATGCTTCTCTAAAGGCTTAGATTCTGTGAATCATACAGATGACTCTAACATGTGCTCATGGCTAGGCCACTGAAAATTCATCTAAAAAATGTTATAGAAGGACTCTGTATATAAAGAAAATATTGATTTCAAAAGGAATTAGATTTTCTAACCTTCAGGACCCAATTATGATTGGATACCAAATTTTAAGTTATTGAATACAAATCTATCAAGCAGCAAAGAAGAAACATATGACTGGTACACCAATAGTAGTTGTTTAAGAAATATTTCAGGGGACTAATCAAAGTTCTCAAAAATTCTGAAGACTAGTCAAAATTATGTGAAACATTGAGACAAATGTTATGGAGAAATTATTTAAAAAAAAATTATCAACTCATATTCTCCTATTGAAGAAGTTTCACTAATCAGGAGCCTAAAGTAAAATATACTGAGTGTCGGTCAGTTGTATGTCAGAAGAAAAAGAGTCATCATTGAAGTTAATTATTGTGAAGTTGAATCAACTACAGATGATCAGGCGAATTTTATTGGACAATGTGTCGATAATTTATATTTAGTTGATTTAAATTTTTATCATGTCAAAGATGATTGCTTTTGTTTGCTAAAGGTAATAGTAGGCTGTTGAATAGATGATTAAGTCACGAATATGCATCAAATTTTTAGAACTAAGTCAATCATCAAAGCATACAAGCCCCTAAACTTGTTACAAGAAAACTTGTTTGGTCCTATCACACCTATAAGTATAAATATCAATACATACGTTTGTGTGATAGTAGATGATTTCTCCATATATGCACATGTATTATTTCTACCGTCTAACAAAATTAAGTGGTTATAAATGTTTCTTGGATATTAGACATTAAATAAAGAATTTTATGTTTTTTTTAAGAACTTTGATTGTGGAAGATTCAATGCATGTTATTACATGAACTAATGAGTTTATTACAGGTCAAAGAATCAGTATTTAGGCACCTAACAGTCTAGTTTAATATGAACTGAAAGTTGTATCATCAGGAGCCTGGAAAACTGGAGTCAGCAACCTAATTAGATCCATTAGGTGCCTAATTAAAGACACTTTTAGTTTAATTGTAAAATGGATCAGTACTTTCAACATCTTTGCATGAAACAAATTTGTTTTTTAAAATCAAAATCTTTCATGCATAGATTCCTTAGTGGTTCAAGTCACTAATTGAGGAATCAGGCAGCTGGCCAGTTAAGGAAGAATATTCTTTGACATTCTGATGAATTAGATGAATTAGATGCATATATTGACCAAAATGTTAGATTAAATGATGAGAAGAAAGCTAATGAAGATTAGGCCTCTAAACATCAGAAGACTAATACTCAATTGCTAAACAACTGTGATCATCAGGCATCTGATCTATCCAGAAGGCTAGAGACATCTCAAGGACCATGCAAGGCATAACATACTTGACACTTCACCACAAAGAAGAATGACTAGAGCTATCATTAGAGAGGAAGCTAAGTCAATCTAAAAAGAAGTCTAGTATGGAAGCTGGTACCCTAGAGCTAAAGAGTAGTCTATAATCAAAACCAAATGGGTACATAAAAATGAGTTAGATGAGCATTGAATACTCACTTGAACAAAGGAAGGTTAGTTGCCCAAAGGTTCAATCAATAAAAGGTACTATTTCAATGAAACTCTTTTTCCTATAGCTATATTAGAAGCCATTAGGCTTCTGTATGCTGTTTCATGTTTTAAAAGATTTTACCATCTACTAAATTGAAGTAAAAAGTGCCTTTCTATAAAATGGCTATCCTAATTAGAAGTTACACTTAGAACAACCACCTAATTTCTATGATCCCAGTTGCCTAATCATGTCTTCAATCTTTCACAAAGCTCTTTATGATCCAAATTAAGTTCCTAAGACATGTTATGAAAGGCTTATTTAACTTCTTCTCCAAAAAGGCTTTTGCTTTAAGAACAAAAATTAATACTTATCTTTTCTAAAAACTCATGCCCATAAAATGCTCATTGTGTAAATATATGTAGATGAAATTTTCTTTTTTCTACTAATGATTCTTTGTTTGAGCAATTTTCTAAAGATATGCAGGGTGAGTTTGAAATAAGCCTCAAAGAAGAATTGAACTTCTTCTTAGGTGTGATGGCATAGTCATGTGTCAGATGAACATCAACTAGGTGACTAATGATATAGACATATGTTAGATTAAATACACCAAGAAGTTGATAAAGTTAAAGTTTGATAATCTTAAGAGCATTGAAACTCCAATAAGTCCTTCAACAAAACTTAAAAAGGATGAACCTGGAGAATCAATAGATATCAAACTATGAAGAGAATGAATCAGATTTATAATACCCCAAAGAATGGAAAGAGGTTAAAAGAATTTGATGGTACTACCTATACCAATATGGTGCACCTTCCTTTTGGGAGCTCATTCCTTAAGAACTCCAAAGTTAAGCATGCTTGAATTAGAGCAATTTAAGGGTGGGTGAACTCTTGAGAAGTTTCCTAAGATGTGGGCGACTGAGGACAAAGACCGTCCACAAGCCTTTGGTGACACTTTCAGCCATAGGAGTGGCTGGGGTGTTACAAATGGTGTCAAAGTGACCCTACGACCACTAGTTGTGCCTATGGATGAAAGAGCTTAGGGAAGCTATCTAGTAGGTACGAGGGCTCGTCCAAAGCTTGCAGGATTTCCCAGCGAGCCTTTAAGTTTATGGCTCAAGGAAACCAACCACCAGGGGTCAGATTGCACATGGCGTCGTGATTATGGACAAGTTCCACATTTATGCATCCAGATGCATTCGTTGGTGTGCATGTGTGATGTTTTTAGAGTCGCCACCTAATCTTTAAGAAAATGTTTTTTCCTTAGGTGATTAAGAAACCTTTTGTAAAACTCCATTTTAGAAAATGATTTTGCCAAATTATTTTGAAAAAGGCTGGCCCTCGAATCATAGTTGAGTTTGGGGATTCATGATTTGATAAAAAAAAGTTTATAAAAGGATTTTTCCAATTTCATAAACAGTTTAGCTTAAGAAAAATATGGTTTCGATTAAAAAGTGATTTTCGTGTATGCATGGCATGTCACGTGATGCATGGACAGATATATCATGGAAAGTCATGATGCATGAACATGGTATAATATGTATGATAGAAATATAATGAAAAGCAATAAATAAAAGAAAATATAAGCAGGGGCCTTCCTATAGCTCACTGTAGGTTATAGAGAAAGCACACATCCCCAATAATGAAACAAAAGCAAAATAAATAATTTATTACATCAAAAATTGAAATGACATAGGGGATCCTCTCTCCAATCAATAAGGATCTGGGAGAGACATACATTCCCCAAAATACAAATCTAAAAATAGTATAAACATTCATAACAACACAAGAAACAAAATAGATAATAATAATAGGAATAACAAAAGTAAATAAAAAGGGAAAATGAAAGAAAAATACATTTTGGAGTTCAAGCCTGTGAAATAGGCTTGTCGACGTATCCCGTTGAATGGGAATCAAACCCCACGTCATTCTCCCTTCTCGCGAAGGGCGGGGTTGTTATTAAAAAAAAGTGGGTGGTTGATTTTATGTTCAAAAGCTAATTTATTTTATTGTAAAAATAATTAATCCAAAAGGCCTTTAATTAGTTCTGTATTTGATTAAAAATTGATTTTGATTAATGTGAATTTGCCTAGTCAATTTTAGGGCTTTGATTTAATCATTTCAGAAAAATGAAGTTTGATGTCATGAAAATGCCAAGTCAGGTTTAGGACTTAATTCAGAACCAAGAAAATAGAAATACTCTATCATTTTTACCTTTGGCTTGCAGGACTTTGGAAGTGGCTTTTCTGAAGGTTTGATGAAATTGGAACGATTCTCTATTGTGTTCGAAGAAGTCTGTCTATGCACTATCTAAAATGTAACTCGGGAATTCAGAACTAAATATCTTATCAGAATGCAGAAGATCGGGTGTTTCAAGCTTAATTTTGGTGTTTCTAAGTGTTTTCGGCAGAGTTTCGGCGTAAAAAATAGTTCAAAAAAGTATTTAAGCAGAGGTTAGGTGTCTGAAAATGTGTTTTGGACACTTTTTTGACATGCATGCGTCTAGGCCAAAAAGCATGCTTTTTGGGTTAAACACATGTGTTTAGGTGGGTTGATTTGGGTTAGTTTGGTCAAGTTCGGTTCGGTTTGACCTATTTTTGGTATTTTCGCAATTTCAGGCCTGTTTGGAATCCAATTTGAGCATGGTTTGAACCGTTAAACTCGTATTGATGAGCCAGATTTATTAGTGTAAAAATTAGAGCTTTTTTCTTGCAAAACTTAAGGATTTAATGGTGATAATTCTGGAGGTGCAAAATTAAGGGTTCACAGTAGGGTGATGATTTTGGGGCTATATGAGATGTGCAATGTGCAATGAGGACATTATGATGCATAAGTGGGGGTGAATGTAATACCCTAAAGAATGGAAAGAGGTTTAATGGATTTGATGGTACTACCTATACTAATAAAGTACACCTTCCTTTTGGGAGCTCATTCCTTAAGAACTCTAAAGTTAAGTGTGCTTGACTTAGAGAAATTTAAGGATGAGTAACCTCCTAAGAAATTTCCTAGGATGTGAGTGAGTGAGGACAAAGGCCGTTGAAAGAACATGTGTTAGCTTATGGGGCCAGTCCACAAGCCTTTAGTGACACTTTTGGCCATGGGAGTGGCCGGGGTGTTATAGGATCCTTTTATATCTAATAGCTAATAAACCAGGTATCTGATTTAGTATCTTTCCCGGTGCAAGATTTCAAACAGTCCTAAAGCAATCACATTAGATAGCTGATAAGCAAATCTTCAGGCATCTGACTGGAATATATAATCTTGGTCTATGGTATCCTTAAAGTAATTTCTTTAAGCTTGTTAGATATATTAATGATATTTTTGCAGGAAGTTGAATAGAAGGGAAAATCACATTAGGCACCTGCAACATTATTAGGACACTGCTTGATCTCATGGTTTAGCAAAAAGTGGATATCAATAGCCTTTCAACTATTGAAGCTAAATAATATTAGGCAAATAAGTTGATCAATTCCTATGGAAGAAGCAAAAGTTAGATGGTGATCTGAAACCACTGCATATGGGATCACATTTAAAAGGGAGACGTCCAAAGTAAATTTGTTTCATCAAATCAATAGTCAGCTGACATCTTTAGATGTCTTAGTATGGGAACCTTCACTAAATATTTTGATTTCATTGCTCATGTTAATATGAATCTATGCTATTAGTAGCTTAATCTTTTATGCATATGTGTTAATAGTCATCTAATATCCAATATCTCTGTGAACCCCCTTACATGATATTTTGAAAATTATTGATGAGGTCAATTATTTTTATTTATTATTTGTTTTAAAATTCATTGAAATACAATAAACTTTTGGTTTAAAGAGTAAATATATTATTTGTCACGTTTTCTTTCATATATATCAACTCTCATAAGGCATTGAAAAGCAAGAGATATAAACACAAGCAAAATGGAAAAGAAACAAATTTGGAAGAAAGTGATTAGGTGCCTAATGCGGAGGCTTGGGCTCTTATTCCTGACATCCAAGAGTCTAAAGGTCCTGAGAAAAAGGAGAGAGAATTTCAGTTGAAGACCATGCTTCAAGGTTATATCTTCCCTCTTTTAATTGAAAATCTAGAATGCCATACTCTTTTTATCCTCTTCCTTCCTATTTTCTTCCTTGTTCACCATTAAAATGTAAAGGAAAAGATATTTGAAAGAAAAGGAAGATTTTGATGAAAAGTCAGAGCAGGCAAAATAGTCATCTGATAGGAAAGTTGCTTCTACTGATCTAAAATGATGATATCTTCACTCAATTAGAAGATATTCAAACAAAAATTGGGTAAGTAAAATGTAAACAAGTCTAAGGGGCAAGTCAAGCACCTAGCTCCAAATAAGACCTAGATAAAAAAGTTCACCAGCCATAAGATGAGTTTGAAAGTAGTAATGACATAAAAAGCATACTGAGGATGAATCTAAATGAATCTAAAAGCACAACAGAAACTGCTTCCATTGGTTCACCAAATCAAATCTCTAAAGTAATTTTAGAGATTAGATTTCTCAAGAAAGGATCAGTGGAGTATATTGAGATTATCAAAATCAATTTTCTTGAGAAAATGGTACTTGGTGAGATGTCTGTTATCATTATGGCCAAGGAATTAATATTAAGAAATCACTTGAAAATTTTGTGGAGAACTAGTTAAGAGCTTTAGTGGCCTAATTCTCTCATTCGCCTAAATGTTTGTCAACATCTCTCAAACTATTCAAACCTTCAATACTTCAACTCTCTTTGTTGAATGTGGATATTGACCAATGAGGTTGTTGCTTAAGTTTTGCTTGATAAATATCTCTCTTTTTGCTGCTGACAAAAAGAGGGAGAAAATATGGAGTTAAATGTTCTATAATCTTATTGTATTTAGTATCAGGCATATATTGCATGAGTTTAGGGGGAGCTAGATGCTTTAAATTATTGAGTAACCTTATTCAAGAAAACTTTTATCTTTTAAGTACCTATTCATATACAATTGCAAAAATTCTTTCTATATATGTTCTAGTGATTTTAGCTACTAAGTTTTCCTCAGGTCACTGATTCAGGGGGAGCTCGTCAGTCACCTAAAGACATTAGATGACTAACAGCAGTAGACATCTTTTTACCTGCCTGAATCTAATATTGCAAGAATTCATTTAAAACTTATTCATATTTTATTCAATATTGAATTTCCTTGCAAAATGTGGTTTATACATTTTAGGTTTTGTCATCATAAAAAAGGGAGAGATTGTTAGCCTTATGGTCTAACAATCTGATTTTGATGATAACAAAATAGTTTAAGATGAGTATGTATAGCTTCTTCTAATGTTTAGAGTGCAGGATTAAGTCAATCATCCTTAGGAGAAAAATTACATCATTAGATGACTAAGTGCTACTGAGATTTCAATATCACATCAATAACACTTTAGTCCATTGATCCACAAATAATCAAGATAAGAACTCAAGATGTCTCTTAGGCATCTAAAGGCTCAGACAGCTAGAGGCTTAGGCACCTAAAGACTCAGACATCTATAGTCTCAAGCATTTGAAGACTCAGACATCTAGAGGCTTAGATCTACCAAGAAAAGAATTAAAGAAAAATTTAGAA
The DNA here is from genome assembly GCA_948294925.1 of Codiaeum variegatum. Lineage (NCBI taxonomy): Eukaryota > Viridiplantae > Streptophyta > Magnoliopsida > Malpighiales > Euphorbiaceae > Codiaeum > Codiaeum variegatum. The sequence goes on from CAOJBK014032823.1 coordinate 9,799, forward strand.
CATGCCAGACATCTCAATCGAGGTAAAAATTCAAGTTAGTCTTGTTTGGATACATCAATTTTCTAAAGGTTTAGATTTTAGCTACCTATATTAGATGTCTAGTAGTCTTGTTAACTGGATCAACATCTAACTTTGCATGAAAATATTTTAGCATCCCAAATGGATAGCTCATGTCTTAAAATATTTTCATTCATTACCCGAGTTAGTGACCTAATTGGTTCAGTCACCTAACTAGCTCAGGCATCTGATGATTTACAAAGAGCATTAGTCATCTAAATGAATGAATTTTATTGGCTTTCTAACCAAAAAATTATTTTCACACACTTACCTAAACCACAGGTGATCAATGGTCATATTTTCAAGAGATAAGAGAAAATATTTTTAGCTGACAACTTTTTGCAAAAACTAGACAACTAACTGTTGCATGTGTCAATATGTGTCAGTTGACTGATAAAAGAGCTGTTGAGCAAAGATTTCTAAAAAAATTGAGTTGTTGGGCTCAAGCTTATAAAATAGAGTTGTTACCATATTCTTAAATGAAAATTTTTTATTAGGCTCCTAACAGCTATATTTTTAAAACTCTATAAATACTTTCTTACCTCATCCATTCTTAGGTTACTGCATTTGAGGAGGATGAACTATTTTTCACTCTAAAATCTCAAGTATGCCTTTATTTTTTAAAATTAGGTTTCTCATCTATTTTCTTGAGATTACATTTTTCCTTCAAAATTTCTCATGCATTGATGGAAGAGAATTGGTTTTAATTCTACATCTTAAGTAAGCTTTTAGTTTTTAAATATTTTTTTCTTTAGATAACTTTTATCTCTTTCCATCTAAATTTCCCCAAGCATTTGATGGAAAAGAATTTATTTATCATTTTAAATATCTCAAGTGAATTTTACATAGCCATATTTTAATCTTTAGATTGCATTAAAGTTCTTTTCTACACCAAATTCCTTTGTGCATTCAAATCTTGATCCATATAGGAATTTGTAATAAAATTTTATCATTGTTATTTTTATTCAAAAATCATGTAGAGGTCCTCTAGCACCTATGTAAGCATGAAGGTTGTATTACAAGTGTCACAACCACCCAATTAGAAGTCTATAAGGTTTGTCATTGATAACTAGCAAATTATATACTATTTTACCCCATATTCTTGATTATTTTACTTGTTAAAATGAATTTAATGTGTTTGTTCTAGTGTTTTCAACTATTCTTAAGCAATCAATTGAATTTCGAAGATAGGAGTGATTAGTTCAAGGTTCGAGCACAAAAAATGAAGAAAATGCTCAAAAATGGAGTGAATAATGAAGGCTCAGGGCTGCCTCATGGCCTATGAAATAGCCCATGAGAAGTGATGAAGAATTGGAAAGCATAACTCTATCACGGCCGGCGGCATGGGCCGTGACAGAGAGAGAGGGCACCTGTAAGAGCAGCCAAGGCAAGAAGTGAGAAATAGTATCTTCTCACGGTCCCTGCCACGAGCCGTAACATGGACGTGGGAGCTTACTGTCTCTCCTAGGCCAAGCACAGAAGGCTGTCACGACTAACGACACAGGCCATGACAGAGAAGGCATGGACCGTGGGGGAGAAGCTAGAAGAGAAGGACAGAAGCAGTAGGTTCTCACGGTCTCCATCACGGACCGTGACAGGGACCGTAAGAGCAGTCTACCTCTCGATCCCAAAGCGAATCTTGATAGGAGGCCATCATGGGCACCGACACGAGCGTGAGAGCCGCCCATGACAGTATTCTGAGACCCATATAAGAGCACATAATTGCAGAAATTAAAGGGGGGACTGAACTCTTGTGAAAAAAACACGATCTAACTTCATTCAAAGTCGATCTAGGGCTTTAGAAACCTGAGAAAAAGAGATCAAGGAAGGGTATTAAAGTTGGATTACAGATCATCATCTCAAATTAGAGCTGGAACTTCAAGGATTTAGATGGAATTTCATTGGGTTTTCATGATCTTCATGGAGCTCTGTAATTTCTTAGCTTTTTCTTGTTCTTTCGATTTGATCATGCACTAAATACATTTATCTACCTATATTAGATGAGTGTTACTCGATTGTATGGATTAATCAACATTTATTCAATGAATGTTGAGGTTTTTCATTAAGTTTAGCATTTGATACTTATATTTTTGTAAATCAATTGCAATTGCATTCTTGTTTGTGATTTGTGTTGTTTAAAATTTACTAGAGATAGAGAGTTTAGACATGGAATACTCAAAAACTTAATAGGTTTGTTATGTTTTCTAGAGATAGATTCACAA
>CAOJBK014033420.1:0-10932 GCA_948294925.1 Codiaeum variegatum
AAAAAATAATAGGACTAATGCAAGATCAAGAGATTAAATCTACAGACCAAGGAGGTTCGATACAAATTATCCATTGCAAGGTTCTATTCTCTCAATAAGCACTGACAAACAACAACAAGAACCTTCCCTAAATACCATTTGTCAAACGACCAACAACGCAAAGCCTAACAATACTAGAAGTAAATAGAAATTAGTCATATATTATAAAACAAAATTAGGTAGCTTGTGAAAATAAAACAAAAACAAGTGATAGCTTATGGTTAACATATTATAGAATCAGTCCTATATTTTGAGCCATCACACCAAATCGATTCATTCTTATCCAAAACAAATTTGTAGTCAACCAGAATCAAACCCTTTCAAAACTTAACAGTATCACACAAAAATGAAAATGAACAAAACACGACTTACCTACTTACCCTCTCATTTTTACTTGCTCGTGTTTCTGAGAGACTGCCACTGTTGCCCTGATTGACGTCGGAGGTGGCAAGTTTGGTTCTAGACTGAAGAGGACTTGCTAGAGATGGAGGGTGCTCTTATTTGATGACTAGAGTTGCTTTGAGTTTGGAGATGATGTCGCCGGTTATCGTTCTTGTTTGATGATTGGAGCTACTCTGTGTAGAGATGATTCAACGGCAATAAGAACCAGGCTTGAGCTCAACTGCAAAGATGAGGCTGAGGGGGTTCTAACTGCGATTTTCAGAGAAGAAAGGGTTTGAGATGGGTCTGAGAAGGTAGTTTAAGGTTCAGTTGACAGTGGTTCTGTTGCTACTGCTCTGTCGTTGATAGTGGCTCTGTGGTTTTGAGGAACAGGGACTGAGGTTGAAGGAGGCGATTTTGTGATCAAGGGGCGACGATGATGTTGGAGGAAGAAGGCGGTGGCTGAACGGGAGCAGATCTTGGACGGTGGCACTGGAGGAGTTGACTGCAGCGAAAGAGGCTTGTGTGTTTGGTTGATGTAAAAAAAGAGAAAAAATTAAATTTATATTAAAATATTATTGACCCCTTACCGATTATAAAATTAGGTCGGTAAATATTAATTTTTCCCCTAATTGCGTCACTATGTGGTCGGTAAGTATAACTATTGGATCAGTAAATATTGATCCAAAAAATTTGGTCAGTAATTAGGGTCGGTAAAACAAAAATTTCTAGTTACTGACCCTAATTACCAACCAAAAAATTGCGTCGCTAGTTACCAACACAATTAATTGGTCAGTATAATCTGACGGAATTTCAAAAATTTATTTCCCTCTAATTTTATGACTAATTACTGACTCAAAAAATGAGTTAGTAAATTACTGACCTATTTTTTGGGTCGGTAATTAATCAATAATTAATTAATTTAATTTTTCTCTTAATTACATCACTATTTAATCAATACGTATAATTATTGGATCAGTATCGGTAAAATAGAAATTTATTGTAGTGACTATTGCTGAATTAGTTCTTATTTCCTTAAAAAAATCATTTCAAAGTTTCATCTCTGTCATTTTCGACTCTTAAATATATTCATACTGTTGTGAATTTATTGTTACATGACTTAAAATAGTTTTTTTTTTATGGGATTATTTTAAGTTATAGTTTTTTTTTGTTCATTAATTAGTTTTCATTGTATATTTCAGTGGGCACCCATTCTCTGCTTTTCATTTTTTTTTGTGTATTTTGAGGTTTTATTTTATTTTATTTTTTTAACATATGGAATTTGGTTGGTAATAGGATAAATGTAGCAATAAGTGCCACAGATAGTGTGAATACAATAGCATCACATTTTGTTTTGGTAGGCAAAATTAGGAGTCAGAAAGGACAAAATAATAATCATATTTCACTAAAAGGACCAAATAGCCCATCAATTTCCCTGCAAAATATTAAAATTAGTCTCCAAATCCATTGCAAAATCATTATTCATTTCTAGTGTATACCGCACATCTGAGTCAATTTAAGTCCAAATTTTAAATTTAAAAGAAGGCAAATAATTTCTGTTTCTAAAATTAAAGTGTAAACAATATTTATTTTAAAATTTAATGGCACCACCCTTAATAAATTTAAATATCATATCTAATTATATTTAATCAATGTTATATACTATTAAATTTAATGGTTTCAAAAGTAAATAACAATTGATTGATTGGTCATATTAATTAGAGATGAAAAGAAATCAAATTACAAAAATGAAGAGTGGCAAGATATTTTTTTTATTTATTGCAGATGGTGGAGGGACTCATTTGGCTAATCATAGTGGATACAGACCCATAATTTATATTTGAGACGCTGATATTGGTGAATGCTATCTCAATTACTGGTAATCTTTTAATCGAGGGAGTGCGGCTTAGGAGAGATGTTCTATTATGTGTTGTATTTCCATGGTATAAATCTATAGCTGAGTTATGCTCTTATACAGGTTAGTGGTCCTTGTGGTGCTCTGATCTTTTGAGATTGGCCTCTGCTGAACTCTTTTTTGATATTGATTGGTCATCTTTTATGTCAAGTATTTGGAGTCTTGTGTTCTTTGGACTACATTTATACAAATTCTAGGATACCTAGCATGTGCAATTTTTACTCCTCTTTCTTTATCAAAGCTAATTTTTTTCCACACTATGAACTTTTTAATGGTTTTTTTTTACTGTTTAATATGATTTGAGCTATTTTTTTTCCACAAGATTATTGGTTTTTAGTTGTTTTACTACTATTGGAAATTTTTATTGCTGATTTGCTTTTGATTAACACTTAATTTTTCTGTTTTTCTATTTCTAAGTTTGTTATATGAAGATGTTTTTGGCTTGGAAACTTTTTTAGATGAAATACTTCAAGGAAAATGAAGATGAACTTTATTATAGGATGAGCATTATTATTATATTTTATGGATATTTTTGTTATTTTATAGTGTTACAAATAATTGTAATTCATGTTACATTATGCTATTAAAATATTGTTGCCCTGTGAATCGAAAATCATTACCTTAAGTGAAAAAAAAATGTTGCACTTGAACAAGAAAAATGTTGCATTATGTAATTAAAAAATTGTTGCAAATAAATTAGTTAAAAAAAATATTGCAATAGATAAAAAAGTGTTGCTAAATATGTCAATTTTAAAAATGGTGCATTTGAGTTTATAAAATGTTGCTTTCTTTCTTTTTTGACAACAAGTGTTACATTAGGTCCAAAAAATATAACATTTTTTTTAGCATTGCCTTTGGGTAAAAAATGTTGTCATAGACCCCTAAGGAAACAACCAAAATCCTAACAGCTTAAAAAAAGTGATTTTGTTGCCGTAAATACCTAATGCGACACAAAAGGGGCTTGATACAACATTTTCTCCTTATTGTAGTATGTTGTTTATGGTGTAGTGTTTGCTACCATATAGCAATAAATAAACATATTATAGCTACATTTTTCATTATGTGCTCACTAATTAGCGACAACTTTCTTATACTATGGATAGAGATAGAAGAGGTGCACATAGTAGAATGACTAATGGAAGGACAGAGAACTTAGCCAATAAAAAAATTAGATAACATTTTGATATAAGAGAAGATAGACAGGTACCCAAGGTTCAATGTGAGATAGTATTGAAAGAGGGAAAGAAGCAAAGGATTTCCTAATAGTCCATATGAAAACTTTCACTTAGAACTCTTCAAAAATGTTGAGGATCAACCTCGAGGTTATCACTCATAAACTAAATGTACATCCCTTATAAAAGCCTTTAAGTAGTAGAAGAGGTGATTCGGGGAAGAGGGGTAAGCAGTCATTGATGAGGAGGTAAACAAACTAATTGTAGCAATATCCTGAGTAGTTAGCAAACGTAGTACTGGTGAAGAAGGAAAATGAAAGTTATAGAATGCATGTTGACTTTACTGACCTCAATAAAGCTTCCTTAAAAGATTTATATCCTCTACCAATGATAGACAAGCTGGTCAACTTGACAGTAGGTATAAATATCTATCCTCATTGGATGCGAAACAAGGCTACCATCAAATCATAATGCACCCTAGGCGATGAAGAAGGCTTTTTTATAATAGAAAAGGGTACCTAATGTTACATTTCCTTGCCCTTTAGACTCAAGAATGTTGATTCCATATACCAGAGACTTGTCAACATGATCTTTAAGGATCAACTTAGAAGAAATCTCAAAGCTTATGTAGATGACATGATAGGGAAGGTTGGTGCTTTAGAGAAAACATCAAGGATTTGGACGAGATCTTTGAGGTGATGAAAAAGTATGGGATGAAGCTAAAAGTAGAAAAATGTGCCTTTTTCATTTAAGTAGAGAAGTTTCTAAGGTATCAAGTGAGTAAGAAGGGGATAGAGCTCGATCCCAATAAAGTGGAAGCAATTCTTAATATGTCTACTACAAAGAATGTAAAGGAGGTATGAAAACTGATAAGAAGATTGGTAGCCTTAAACAAGTTCTTCTTTAAGGCAAAGGAAAAGTAATTGTCATTCTTTAAACAATTAAGGAAGAATGCAACCCTTGAATGGACTAAAGACTTACAGAGGACCTCCGAAGAGTTGAAGGCATATTTAAGTTCAGAATAGGTTTTGAGCAGACCCTTGTCTGGCAAAGAAGAACTCATTTACCTCATAACATATTTTTATATTATTAGTATAATGATGGTCAGACAAGAAGGAGGAGTTCAAAAGCCAATCTACTACTTCAAGAAAGTCTTATAGGCTATTGAATTGAATTACAATCCAATTGAAAATCTTGCTTACTTTTTTATTTTATCCTATAAGAAATTCAAAGTCTATCTTTAATCCCACCTAAGCATTTGTCATCACCGACAATCCACTATTGAAAACACTGTAAAAGCTAGAGACCTCAAGGAGAATGTTGAGCTTGTTAGTAGAATTGGAGCATTACAACATACAATATTGCTCCCAAGCAGTAATTAAAGCACAAGCACTAGAAAATTTTATTTGTGAATGCTCATTTCTATAAGAGAGCAAAGTTGAGGTCTTGAATGAAAAAAGTGAAAAGAAAATTGATCTAGCTACCACATGGGAGTTATATGTGGATAAGTAAGTGCTTAAAATGCCAGTGGAATGCAGATAGTCCTGAACAGTGAAACAAAAGTCCTTTTAGAGTATACCTTGAAGTTAGATTTCTTGACAAAATACAATACCATATAAGATGAAGCCTTAGTCTAAGGGCTTTGACTGGTAAGTTTTCTCATGATGAAAGTACTTTGTATTTGTAGCGATTCTTAACTAGTATTGGGACATGTAGTGGTGAATTCACTATAAGAGAGGAAAAAAAAGGCAAAATATCTAAAGATCCTTATGGAACAAATCCAGAAGCTTGAAAGTAGAGGGATCAAAGTGGAATATAGGAAATTCCTTGTGCTCCAAAATTACAGAGCTAACACTTTGAGAAAATTAGCAGTGGACCACCCTTCAGTGTACCTAGAAAAAGTCTTCATGGGTTCTTTGGGGACCTATAGCATAGTTAGTGGAGAAAAAGTAATAGAAATAGAGGTCGAAGTACCATTATGGGTAGATCCAATCAAAGACTATTTAAAGAAGGGAGAATTACTAGAGGAGATGAAGGAAGGAAGGAAGGAAAATCAAATGGCGTAGTGCTTACTTTTCGATCGATTACGACACCCTGTGTAAGTGGGGATTTTTACTTCATTGGTTGAAAATTTTTAAGCTAAGTGAAGATGAATATGTCCTTAAAGAGATCCAAAAAGGGTCGTGTGGTATGTTTAATGGGAGGAAAGGCACTGACAGCTAAGGTTATCAGGTTAGGGTTACTATTGGCCAATGATGAAAGCAGATGTAAGGGCGTTGGTGAAAAAAATGCTCATCATGAAAAAAATTACTAATTTGGTAAGAACCATAGGAAAAGAGCAAGTACTCATCCATAGTTCATGGCCTTACGTAAAGTGGGAAATTGATATTGTGTGTCTATTCCCAATGACTTTAGGACAGAGGATGTTCAAATTTTTAGTAGTGGAGTCCTTTACAAAGTGGGTAGAAGCTAAGCCATTGGCAACCATAATGGCAGATAGTGTAATCAAGTTCCTCTGAAAGAACATAATCTATAGGTTTGGTATTCTATACCAACTCATCAATGATAAAGGAAAACAGTTCGATTACGTCAAAGTTAGAATTTTCTGTGTTGGCTTAAACATTAAGCAACACTTCTCCTTTTTCAATCATCCTAAAAAAAAGGGGGGAAACTGAGGTTATGAATTGAAAAATTCTCCAAGGACTAAAGTGAAGGCAAGAAGGGTATGGAAAAAATAGGGTTGATGAGATGCTTCATGTCCTTTGGGCATATAGGACCACACCAAGGGAACCCACTCAAGAAAACCCATTTGGCCTAGTTTTTGGCATCAAAGCTGTATATCCAATGGACATTAACCTACCAAGTGGGATAGTACACTACTACATTGATGAAGAAAATGAAGGCTGCAAAGAATAGACCTTGACTTGTCGGACAAATTGAAGGAACAAATAGCTATAAGAATGGTAGCTTACAATAATAAGGCATTCAATTACTTCAAGAAAAGGACAAGGCAAGAAACTTTGATGTGGAGAATTTAGTTATGAGAAGATTTGAAGAAACATGAAAGAGAGAAGGGGTTGACAAGTTAGCCCCAACATGGGAAGGACTATTTAAAATCCATCAAGTTATAAGGCCAGGTACCTACAAATTACAAACCTTTGAAGGAATCGATATACCTCATACATGGAATGTACAACATTTAAAGATGTACTACCAATGATGAAAATTAATGAAAATAATAGTCTCACCTTTGAATAAAGAAATTTGCTTATTTGAATTATATAATACAAAAACTTTTAAGATAGGCAAAACAACTTCTAATGGAGGAACATGAAAGACCCTCAAGATAGGTGAAAGTCCTTCCAAGGGAAGTTCCCGAAAGACCTGGATGGCAAGTAAGAGTCTTTCTAAGGGAGGCATCTAAAAAGCCTTTGCTAAGGTGAAGGCATTCCCTAAAGGGAATAATAAATCCTTACAAGGTAAGGCATTCTCTAAAGATAAGAAAAAAGTTCTTTTTAATGAACAAAAAACCTTGCTAAGGTGAAAAATCCCCAAGGGGAACATTAAATATTTGCCAAGGCAAAACCTTCTCCAAAGAGTAGAGGAAATTTTTTATTGAAAAACAAAAACCTCTGCAGGGGAAAGATACTTCCTGAGCAAAAAAATACAAGTCCTCAATAAGGTAAAGTGTTATGAAAAAGAAGGAACATAAATCATTCACTAAAATGAATGGGCCCTTCTAAAAGCAAAATGTTGGAATAAAGAAAGAAGTAAAAATTCAAAAGAAATTAACATGAAATCATTGTGAAACTAAGGCAGTAAAGAAGCCTTAAAGGAAGGCAAATCAATCATAAAAAATAAACAAAAATGAAGCAACAATCATAAAATGTAACTTAAATTTTCACTTAAAGTACAATATACATAAAAAAAATGCAATTAAATATGTAAAAGTATAAATAAAAATACAAGGTACAAAACTCAAAAGGTAATATAACTACTCTTAATACAAAGGGTCACCCACTTTGGCATCCAAATATTCAATTAATATGCTATAAAAGTGCCCTTCGATCTTTTCTAGTTAGAAAGGAGGAGAAGGGGAAGCTGCAAATACCTTAAATAATGTTTGAGCTAAGGAAAGTGAAGGTTGAGACGACTTATAGGCTAACGTTTTATTGAAACCTCAAGGAAGTTCTTTGTTACATATTCCAAAGTTTTGTTGTGATAAAGAGTAGACATTTGGACATCTCTCTTCTCAATCCACTTTACCATCCTACTAGAACACTAAAACTCCTGGATGCACTTTCTGATTTGTGAAGCATAATTCTCTACTCTCTGAGTTGCAGACTGACAAGCAGCATCCTTTAGATGAAGCTCACATGAAAGTTTTCTCTTTTCATCCTATATAGAATGGTTAGGCTCTTCTAAGGTTATCAAAGAGTTGCTCAAGCCTTGTATGACTTCATCTTTGGCCTTAAGCTAAGACTGTAAGTCAACAATCTCCTTATCCTAAAAGGAATATTCCTTTAAGGGCTTCTCCCATTTTGTAAGAGGTTGATTCAATGAAGTAGATTAATCTATCAAGGATTGCTCCCTTTTAGCTAACATTCATCTAAGGATCTCTACCTCAGAGCTTCAAAGGGAGAGTAACTGTTGCACTTTATTGCTTTCAATAACCATTGTACGAAGAGCATCCCTAGATTGTTTGACCTTACCCATAGCAAGCTAAAAAGATGAAATAAAACAAAGAATCATAAAGGAAAAGGAAGAAGGTGAAGGAAAGAAAAGTAATTAAAACTAACAAATTACCTCAATCAACGTGAAGATATCATAGGGTCCTTAATAGAGGATGTCCTTAGCAGTATGAACACCCATTCTCTCCTCTAATAGTTCATTCCTAGCACCATACAAAGACTAGTGTGAAGGAATTGATTCTGAATATTGGGGAAGGATGGATGTGGTAGTGAGCATTCATTTCATGAAAATACTGAGGCTGATCACTGGAATGCCTCATAACCTCTTCTCTACTTGAATGCTCCTTTTCCCTTGAAACAATAATGGAGGTACCCACATCCTCTTGAAGGGTAGGAGTATAAGGTGCATCAATTCTGTTATGCTTTAGCAAGGCCTCAATAACTTCATCAACCTAAGATTCTTCAGCCAGAAGATTAACTAAAGATGTATTAAAGGCTGAGGTAGTTAGGTGTTCATCATTTCCTTACATAGAGGATTCTTGTGTGCCCAAGTTTAAATCATCTACTAGATTTTGGTAGACATCCCACCATGAAGACATCTCCTCTTCGATGTTAAGAAGAGGTGCCACACCAAGAGCCTAAACCAAAAGCAAAAATATAGTTAGCCATATGAAAAGTCAAAAGAAAGAAGTTAAACAGAGAGAAGTATTACTGCAACACTAATGTTTGAAGGCTTAAGGAGAACTTTGTCAGTCCCAATAACATCAACTTAGGGGATAGTTATATGAACTACTCAATGTGAGGTAGCCTTATCATCAATATGTCTTTCTTCGATAACTTGAAAAAAAAAGTTAAAATAAGTAAAAACTGGAAAGGAAGAAGGAAATTCAAAGAGAAATAAAGAATATACCTCAAATAGTTGAGAGAAGAACCTTTGTTGCCTCTCCAAAAGTCTCAACAACAATAACTCATTAGATAAGGGGAATAATAGGCTAAGAACCAATTTCCAACTTAGCATCTACATCTTTGGCTGGAATGTTCTTTGGGGTTAAAATAGAGCAATAATTGAAGAAAATGGTTTGAAGGTACACTGTGAATATCAAAAGAAAATTAAAAATGGGCAAAGAATTGGACTTACTACCTCATGAAGGTCTCAAAATGGAGTGCTTCACTCGATCCCCACTCTTCTCCTTTCCCTAGGGTAAATCATACGGAGAGGTATGGATCTATAATGGATAGCAGTCTTAGAAGCTGATTCTCTAGAATATCAAGCCCCAAACATCCTCTCGTAGAAATAAGAGAATGAAGAAGAAGAAGTATCAGTAGAAAGAGATGGGTTTTTACTCAAATTAGTAGTAGGATAGGAAGATTCAGCTTCATACTCAGTGCTTTGAGGGAGAAAAACTAAGATAAAATCAACCACCTCAGCTTTAAGCTTTGCCCTCACATCCTTTTCTCAAAGAGTGTTGAAGGATAAAAAAAACCACACCAAGAAGACTTAGTATGAATGGAGAAGGATTTAAGAAAAAACTTTTTCCCTAGCTTGTTAAAATCCAATTGATCCCTTTCCATCTCCTCGATCTTGTTATAGAAGCCATATGTGATGAGCTTAAACTCATCCATCCTGACGACCATCTTCTCAACGTCAAAGGAAGTCACTCGCTATTAGAAATGTCATTCCCTTTCGAACCCAATGTGTTTCAGTTAGGAAAATGAAGAGGGTATAGGCTATGCATCAATCTCTTCCTTTTTAAGGGATGTAACTCCTCCTTCAAAGCCTCCTTTAAGAAGTAGTAACTTTAGTAGTCCCAAAACCTCTAACAGCAATAGGTCTGGAACCCCCGATAGTGGTAGTAGTAACATCATCTCCCTTTTGCATAAGTTGAGGTGGGTCAAGTGGGTGGGTGGGTGGCCGCATAGGAACGTGAAGGCGAGGCCTCACACTAAAGAAATGCTCAAGATGAGGGAAATTTTGAGGAGTAAGATGCAACTTTGAAATAAACTCAACTATCTCCTCATTGGTTCCCTGTCGAAGTCATACAGTCCTCTAATTCATAATAAGGATTAAGGCATTCCTTGGGTATACAGAATTTTCCTTTATAAGAGCCTTAAGCTCCTTCGACTTATACCCTAGCTGAAAAAGTATGTCTTCACATAGGTTTGCCAACTTCTCTAAGAGAATAAACACTTGTTAGAATGAGAATAATAAAATAAAATAGAAAAATAGAAAGAAAGATAGCAAAAGGATACTTGCGATAGATTTGAGACGAAAAGGTGTAGATAAATAACTTCTTTTGTCCTTGTCAAATACACAATGGAACAGCTTCACTTTGTCAAATTTTATCCTAGGGAAAACAATTCTTTTTAGATGTTCCTTCTCTTCAGTAGTAAGGGAAGAAAACTAATCCAACTTATGAGGCTCATAATAAGCCGTTGAAAAATTGAAACCCCTCTTTCCAGGATGCCATTTATAGAGGCATTCAACTAAGAATAAGCCCCTCTTCTAAGCATCAAACTTGTTGGACTTGTCGGGAAAATGGTTATATTATTTTTTTATGACATGAAGATGCCATAGTCCCTAGGGCTAGAAACAAAAGCGAAAGCAAACTTGAAAAAGACAAAAGGAAGGATTTAGAATCCTTACAAGGAAATAAGCCATTTCAAATCAATGGAAGCCAAAGGTAAAATTAAGGGGGGGGGGGGGGGTGAGAATAAGGGGATTTAAATTGAAAAA
>CAOJBK014033464.1:0-12095 GCA_948294925.1 Codiaeum variegatum
AGACCTTCTCTTCCTCTCTCCTTCATCAGAACCTCTTCTCAAACATTCCTTTGTCGGTCCTCACCTGAGCCTCCAGTACAACAACGACAAGTATGGCTCTAATTCTTCTTCTTCGGTTGTGTGTAAAGCAGTTTCCGTTAAGCCTCAAACTGAGATTGAAGGTCTCAACATCGCCGAAGATGTCACTCAGGTTTGGTTATTTTCACTATTTTCTCGCAATTTTGAATTGTTTATTTCAATTTTATGAATTTTCCGTTTTGTTAGTGTGATTGTTAATGGATATAGATGAACTATTTCTGGAGCGAATTTAATGAATTACTATTGTGGATTTGGTTTGATGTTTTGAGAATTTGATGATAAAAGCCATATGCTCTCGTTGTTTCTACTACTCACCATAGCTGTGTAGGCTTTAAATGCTCATTTCAAAAATTACAGCCAATAATCGCAAATTTGATTTAAGAATTCAACCTTTTTGTAACTTTTATAATCACTTTTAGAGTATGAAGGTTCTGAGACATGTTTCCTTCTTACTTAAGCTACAGATTCTTCGTCTTTATTTCTGTTGGTTTTTATTTATGCTGAATTATCACTGGCTAACCAACAAAAAAAGTACTTGAGTCACTGTTTTTTTCTCTTTTTATCTATTGTTTTAATGACTTACTCTGTCAACCAACTCAAAGTTTTTAGGTTGATGTATATTTATTTATTGGCTCTATTGTTTCGTGATACAGCTTATTGGGAAAACGCCTATGGTTTACCTAAATAACATTGTAAAGGGGTCTGTTGCAAACATTGCTGCTAAACTTGAGATCATGGAACCTTGTTGTAGTGTCAAAGACAGGTAAGAGTATTATAACTGATAGTCTTAGTGCTCAGACTCTTATGAGCATCTTGTAGTTCAAGTTGAAAGCCTCATATGGGACTTGTTTTAATGAAAAAAGGCCAATTATTGATCTATGTATGCTATTTAAGCTTTTGAGACTCTATCAATAACTGAAATTAAGTTCACTGAAGCAGAACCTTGCAGCTCGTTTTTAACTGATGCGTTAAATCAATTCTTTTTAGGTAGCTTCATTTTTCAATGTCAAGCTAATAGTTTGGAAATATAATTATTCCCCAAGTCTCATCAGCATTTTCGATACTTGATTTCAGAATAGGTTATAGCATGATAGTTGATGCTGAGCAAAGAGGAGTTATAACCCCTGGAAAGGTAATAAAGTCTTGTTCATGTGATGAAATTTATGAATAATATGTTGCAGTCTTTAAGTGGCATCAGTTTCATATCTTTTTTTTTCCAGTTTGGGATTCCTGACATCCTGCTAAAGATTCCAGTTCTTTTTTTTTTCCTGTTGATTAAATTAAGATTGCAGTTCTGTTGATTGAAACACATGAATGATATTCAGTGAGAGCAATCCAATTATTGTGGCGTACAAATTTTATATGCACAAATGCTTTGTAGTTAATTGCAGCAAATGATACCTAGATCATGTTGTGTGTTTTTCTTTTATATCTGGTGCAAGTCAAATAAAAATAGGTCTATTCAATTGCTAAATTTTGTGGCTATGACATGCCATTTTCAACCAATGGTATGCTGCCATTTTCAACCAATGGCATCCTGCCATTTTTAACCAATGACGTACTGCCATCTCTTTACATTTAAATTTGGCCTAGCAACTTGGAATGTTTAATTTGGGTGATTGCATCAGGTCTTGATGCAATACTTTCTTGTAGGGGTACAATGGGATAGGACTGCATGTGGATTTTGCCTTTCCTATCCCTAAACTGCCTTACACCACAGCCTTGTCCTGGTTCCACACCCCAGAGGGTGTAAAATCTTTTCTAATTGCTTCAGTGGAAAATGGATCCTCCCACATCTCCTTGTTGGGAAAAAATAAATTTATTTATATAGAGCAGGGAATTCGGACCTTTCAGTATGCCAAATTATGAAATTTATTAATGCTATGCTTAATTAGGTTTGGACAAACTTGTTTTTGGTCATATAATTATATGAAAATTATAATAATCTTAATTTGGGTGGGAACTGTATAACCTTGCCCTGCCCTAGCTTCACTTCGGATCAGGTTTCCCTGAAAGCTGCCCCAGCCTCTATTGGAACTTAAAAACCACTCTAGCTGTGGGTCTAGATTCCTGTGTGGCTGGTTTTTTATTTCCCTATCTGCTACTTTGCTAGGCAGGCATTTCAAATTATTTTCATCTTCAAATAGTTTCTGTTGACAATAGCACTGCATTATGCAGCGACAATGCCTATTGGTTATGCCTCCATAGTATTGGTGTCAAACAAGTGATATGGGCCTGGCTGGTGGGGATGTTGAAGGCTGATTTGCTCCTTGTGTTTAATTGATTCAGTGGACCATGTAATTGTTGATTTCAAAGTTGCCTCATATACTTGTTTTTATGCATATATATATATATATAATTTTTTCAAGCCTTCACTTCTATAATTTAATGTAGAGGTTTCACATATGAGATAGTGCGTATATTATCATTGGATTAGTTTTTGCTGGCATCAATGTAGACCAACCTTGGCGATTGCAGGACTATTTAGTAGCTCTGATGTAACGTTGTTGATCATTGTAACTGACTTTTTTTTTTACTCTATCTTTAGAGTATTCTTGTGGAACCTACAAGTGGAAACACAGGCATTGGCCTTGCATTTGTAGCTGCTTCAAGAGGATATAAATTGATCTTAACTATGCCAGCATCAATGAGTTTGGAAAGAAGAGTTCTCTTGAAAGCATTTGGAGCTGAGCTTGTCTTAACTGATCCAGCAAAGGGCATGAAGGGATCAGTTCAGAAAGCTGAAGAAATTTTGAAAAGCACGCCGAATGCTTACATGCTCCAACAATTTGATAATCCTGCGAATCCTAAGGTTAATTTTCAATATCCTTTTGTGCCTTGATATTGTAGTGGTTATTGTTAAAATCACTGTTTCAGTCCTTTGGATCAAATACTATTTTCTGCTGGTGCTATGTGGGCTGATTTGATATGGTCTGTACCTACCCTGACGATGAGAAGGTTTCTGTAAATAAAGATACCATAGTTCTCCATTCTGATGGATGTGGTGTATCTTGTATTTTTTATAGTTCTCCATTCTGATGGATGTGGTGTATCTTGTATTTTTTACCATAGAATTTTATTGAGACCCTCAGGTTTGTGCAGTTTTTTACTGAACTGACAAATTTCTTGGCAAGTTTTATCTCAAATGACCTATTGCTCTGTTATTCTTTATTATAAGATTCACATTCCACTGGATTGTATAAAGACTCAAACTATCATGTTAATTCTTATTGGCAGTTTCTATTTCCTTCAGCCAACCAGCTATCCAATTGAAGGATATTATTTTTACACCTGAGAACTCAAATGCTTAGGATGCACATTGGTTTGCAAACCTTGAATTTGTATTTAATGCTTATTCTATTTCAGATACACTATGAGACAACTGGGCCAGAAATCTGGGAAGATACGAGTGGGAAGGTTGATATCTTAGTTGCAGGTATTGGAACTGGTGGAACCATTTCTGGGGCTGGTCGGTTCCTTAAGGAGAAGAATCCAAACTTAAAGGTGCTTATCTGTTAACATTTTCCACTGCGTATATGGTTCTATTTTTTCACATTTCCTACCCTAATTTCTTTTACTAGAAAAATGTAATATGGATGGGAAAGTAAATATCAAGTGCATCCTGAATTTGGTTCTCCTGGCTGATAGGAAATGTGTTTGAAGAAAGAGTTTATCTATTTTTGCTGTTTTATCTTGAGTTTTCCCATTTAAATGTATCAGGTTATCGGTGTGGAACCTTTGGAAAGCAACATTCTTTCAGGCGGAAAGCCTGGTACGATTGAATATTGATGTGACTCATCAGTTTCATTGTGGGGTGATAGGTTCTTTTATTTGCAGGTCAATTTCTGTAATTTATTTATTTTCCGATTGAAAATGTAGGTCCTCACAAGATTCAAGGGATTGGAGCTGGTTTTGTGCCCAGGAATTTGGATCAAGATGTGGTTGATGAAGTCATAGAGGTCCAAGTCTTACCAGTTTTGTATATTGTTTTTGACTCAGCATAATAATGCAGATTCCCCTGCTCATGAAAATATTGAAGTGCATAAAAGTATAAATTTAAGATTTAAAGTTTAAAATCTTTTTATGCAATTGGCTATCCAAATAACTGGAACCATATACATTTTAGACGTAGCGTAGGTAGTTGGTTGGCTTATAGAATCTTCTTAACATTTGCAGTTGTGTTTCATGATGTGCTTCTTTGGACCTACCTTATCATTTTCGTGAAATAAATTTCATACCTTCCTCTGAATGCAAAGATCTTTTGTCTTATATTGAAATATATTCATGGTGATGCTGTTTTCTCCATATAGTTGCATGGATTTTGTTGTTTCAGCCTGATGATAGGAAATAGAAGAAACTAGAAACATGACCAAGATTTGGATATAGATTATTTTCTATTATAGGGATGTGCGTAGTTTTCTGCTTGTTGCATTATTTTCATATGAAATTGTTTGGACAGATGACTTCAATATCCCTTTTAACTTTAGTATATATAAACTTGCATGTGTATTTAGGAGCAGTTATGCACATGCCTTTCTGCTTCTAAATATGTATTTAGACGACCAATTTGCAATTTCAGGTTATAACACATTGTTTAATTTCTCACGTTTTTAATATTTGGCAGATATCCAGTGATGAAGCTGTTGAAACTACAAAGCAAGTAGCACTACAGGAAGGTTTGCTGGTTAGTTCTTTCAATAGAACTTTGTAATTTTGAAGTAAAAAATGAAAGCAACATTGGATTGCCTTGACCTTAGCAATTATGACAGTTACATAAACCATATTAAATCTTTAATCAGACTTATAACCCTTCTACGAATGAAGTATGGCATCATTTTGTGATCGTATGACATTGTGCATAATGTTTATAGCTTAAGTCCCTTCTCACTCTGTCTCTCTCATTTTATATTTATTAAGACATTAGTTTTTTATTTTTATTTTTTATCATAACATTCCTTCAATAATAAAATACCAGGTTGGCATATCATCTGGAGCAGCTGCTGCTGCTGCAATAAAGGTTGGAAAGAGGCTAGAAAATGCTGGGAAGCTAATTGCAGTAAGTCCTTTCAATAACATTGAAACCAACAATGGAGTTGTATTCATGATTGTTAAAACTGGACCGGCATTGTCCTGCCAGTTCATGTGGGGTCCTCACCTGGGTCCAATTTAAGTCATAAACCCAGAGAAAAGAAAAATCAGAAAGACCCAGTGAGCCAGTTGAGTGACCATCAACCCGGCCGTTGGGGCTAGCAATTTAAGATATGACCTGAATAATTGACATGACATGTAGTCAAAAGGGATTGGATTTAGCCTAAATAGGTTCTGATCGTAAATGGGTCAACCTATTTTTGACACGTAAATAATATGCTTAAATGGATTGAGCTGACTAACATGCAAATGATTCAATTAATCACATTCATTTGAACGGGTCAATAGATTAACAGGTAATATAAATAAAGGTTCAAGTATGTCATTTGAGTCATTTTATATTCAAAAAAATATATTTATAATTCCAATAAATAAATTTTTACTAAAAAGTATTTTAAAAGAAATTAATTTATTAAATGGGCTACATAGGTTGACCCATGTACTCTAGTTAACAAACATATCTGTAGATTTGATGTTTTTGATATGATTAACTAAACAAGTCATGTTCGGGTCAATCATTGTTTTGCTATACACGATCTTGATATGATATGATTATACATAGCACCACTGGAATTGCAAGTCTTACCACCGAACCTGGTCTATGTTCTTCAATTTAATTGCGTTGGGAACTTTTTTAACCATTGTCTGTGCTCAAAGAACATCTTCAAAGAAAAACTCTACTCGTACAAGAGGTGTTAGAATATACAAATCATTGGTGTTAGAATTTACTAATCATTCTTCATCTATGCCCAGTACTTTTACAATAACAAAAAAAATTTAAGAAAAATTTAAAATTATAGATAAAGAAGAAGAAATTGTAGAGTCAATTTGTAGAGAGTGGCAGCAATGTTAAGGCTCCACTTAGTTTCTTTTTTTTTTTTTTTGCTTTCTCTTTTTCTTTTCCTGTTCAATTTGCATTAAGAAGAGTTGAAACATGTTTGGTAGATTCTTTTTGGGTTCTTACTGGGCTTTTTTTGAATTTGAGGACTAATTTATAAAAGTTGGGCCTACATGAGTTTTTTGTATTAGGCTTTCAATTGAATGTTTATTTTTGTTTTAAGGTTAATTACAAAGAGAAAAAGAATTTTTAATCTATACCTCTATTTTCAAAATTAATTCTACAATATAAATTATACGATATCAATCATGATGTTAAAAAAATATTTTGAATCCAAAAATTTTATCAATTCTTAACTATGCGTTTATTATATTTATTTTCAACATATAAATAATAAATGTATAATATCATTCAAAATTCCTGTTGGATCTTGATTTGAACCGTTAAACCTTCAACTCGTGACTCTCTGCCTTTGCTGATTTTGACGTCGGGCTGGATTTGAAAACATAGTAATCTGGTCATCGAAATATTCCATTCTAGAACTGCAGGCCACCAGCATGACACATACCTCCTTCCCTGACCTCTTCCCCTGCATTTATATATGGTATAATTTTGAGAACTCCAAAACAGCTATGGAATGATTTCAAACTTCTCCTTGGAATGAAATCTAAAGAGTGCTTTAAGGGGAAAAAAAGAATTCAATCCCAAACAGATACAAAGCGTTCTAGGATGAACAGTTAGGTAAATTGACAAATGAGTCATTTTATCTTTCTTCCCTTTTATGTTTCCCCTCTTTTCTTTGCTTCCTTGTTGGGGGTTGTCATCTACAGGACTAGACATGCATTGTTGACTGCAATTATTCCTGTTGTTATTATTTACATACATTGATGGCTGTGATTCTAGCATTTGTTTCAGTTGTAATTGGATGGACCTACCAGGATATATATATATATATATATATATATATATATATATATATCCTTTTTCTGCAATAATCTAATCAAACCTATCAAGTTTTGGGCCTAATGATTTGTTCTGTGAGTGCTCTTTGCCAAACCTTTTTCTTTATTGTACTTTTCTCCATAAAAGTGCGACTTCTATCAAGTGGTCAAACATAATTTAATACTGAGGATTGGTTTGGATGACAAGTGGGTTTTCTGCATTGGTAACAAATATTTTGATTCCAAAGCCAGGCCTTGAGGAGCTGTAGCTCATATGATACTTTTTAATAGGAAGAGCCAAAGGGATATATACAATTTTCTAATTGAGTTGAGTTGAGAAGATTGAATTGAGATATGAAGGTGGAAAGTGAAGGTGAAAGGAGAGAGACTTGGGTCCAACCACACCAAAATGACTAGCAGTAGTCAGCTAGATGGTTGGCCTTTTATTACTTGCATACCTTTGGATGTTCTGATCATGTTTTTACTTGAATTGAACAATGTTTTTATTGCAGCCATTGGTTTATGGGCTTCATAAAAGTTATTCCTACTGAGTCAGAAAGCTTTTCAATCTTTTGGACTACTTAATTTAAATATTCCTGTGAACTAAAGCAATGGATTCCACTGTTTCAGCTTTTTGGCATAAAAAACTGGAGAAAACTTGGTGCTCAGATCAGCTTTAACAAAATGAGTTGTGAACCTATAATCTGAAGAAATGCTTCTGGACATGATTTATTCTCATTTGATAGTTAAAAGTAACGAGAACTTTAGTGCATTTCAGCTGACTGTCCTTTTAAAGAGACTTTTTGGAGTAACTGGAGGTAAAACAATAATATTTCTTTGAGGAGAAGATTATCTTTTATATTGAGAGTGTGAAAGACATTATCATTGGTTCGATTCATATTTTCCAAAAAGTGGATCCTTCTCTAATAGCTTAGAATAAATTAAATAAGAATGCATCAAGATGTGGGGGCTTCTAATTCCTCGATGGAAGTAATATTTTTGTGCTTTCATATACTATGGGATTTGCATTGGAAAACCAGATGTTCTATCTAATGAATTCGGGTGCGCAGGACATTTGATGTAGACGTAGTGACCAACACTTGGGAGATAATATGCAATCTCAATTTTTTTTATATGGTTTTTCGTATTGTAAAATGAACTTTTATGCCCCTTGCTCCTTAATTATATCTCTAATTTAAAAAAAAAAAAACTGTAATATTTACAATGTCTTAGTTGGCTCATTTGAACATTTTGATGGTGTCAGGTTGTCTTCCCAAGCTTTGGCGAACGGTATCTGTCTACAGTTCTTTTTCAGTCAATTCGGGAAGAATGTGAGAAAATGCAGCCTGAGCCATGATTCTCACTTTTTCATGGAATAGCAATTTTTTGGTTCTTAAATTTGAAATTTCATCCAATGCCTAATTTATATGCTTTCATTATTTAGCTGCCCAGTGTATCATTTATTGGGCTGGGCTTCACATTTTATCTGCCAATAAATGGTTTAACAGTATACTTTTTGTGAGGTAAAATAATATTGCGGACCAATAAATTTTTGGTTAGTAGTATTGGATTTATTTAAAGAGCTGAGATTGTGAGTTTGAACTCTCGTGTCAGGCCAACTTAACCCAAATAATAGTAATAATAATTCGTATTTTTTGGATTAGTTGATTGATATTCTGAGGTTCTCTTTATGATGTAAATTATCCTGGTTACTGCGAGTGTTTTTCTTTTCGAGACATGGCAAGAGTCCTTATGAGTATGGAGAGATGCTTAGGTATGAAGGGAAAGTTTAGTCGTAAAAGATTTAAAAGGAACTCATCAGGAGAGTACTTATTATCTAAAGAGAGTCTAGATAATAGATTACTCGATAATATTTTAGCTTCAATATGTTTTTTTTTTCTCTAAGATATAATAAAATCGTTAATTACTCTTATTTATTCTTCCTTTTCACCTTCAATCCAAACAACCCTTCTGATACAATTAGTTGATTTAGTATAACTTTATTAAATCGATTGAAGGCATAGCCTACCAAAGATGAAGAGGATGTGAATTTATTAAACCGATTAAAGGCACAACCTACTAAAGATGATGATAATGTGAGCTCCCAATTATTCATACGTTGAGAGATTTTGGTAAGTGCATGTACAATGTAACACGTCCAGGTTTGATTCTCTTTTTTCATTTTTTTTTTAAAATACTTTAATTTTTTCTATACAATAGATGCTTAATGGATCACTGGTTATACAATAAGTAGTCATGTTATTAACGTGTGCTATAAAGGAGAAATTTCACCTAGTGTGTGAGGTCCCATTCGAGCCCGTGGGCTGCCAGTGCTCCTCGGGTTTCTGGCCTCGAGGAAACCGTTTGCGTGGGATCAAATTGCACATTGCATTGGGATTTCGGCAGTTCTCACTATAGGTGAACTCTTTATGAGTCCGTTGGATGCAAGTGTAAAAGTGTGAGTCGCCACTTAATTTTTAGAAAATTGTTTAAGAAACCAGTTTGACATATTATCCAATTTTATGGAAAAGGTGAATCTCGAACCAAAGGTGGATTTTGGGACTCGTGATTGATGAAAATATTTTTGGAAAATTGATTTTATTTTCTAAATCATTTTGGGTTGAAAATTCTGTATGAACTTGGCTAAAAAGAACTTTTCAGGTATGTATGATATACCTTTATGATGTATGAACATATACAGCATGCCAGAATGATGCGTGGACATATATCATGTTAGGAATGACAAATATAAAACGAAAGCGATAAAAAAAGGCAGAAAATAACAGGGATCATTCCTCTAACCCTGAAGGGTTCTAGCGGAGGAACACATCCCCAAATTGTAGACCTAGAGAAATAAAACGAATAAATAAATTACATCTGAAAAATAATCCTTCCCCCAGTCTAAAAGATCTAGGAAAGACACACACTCTCCAAAATAATTACAAAGCAGAGAAAATGATAACAATAATATAACCTAAAATAATACATCATAAAAACGAATTGAAATGAAAATAAACAAAAAATAAAAGAAAAATGGAAAGTTTTAAAGTTGCAGCCTTAGAATAGCTTGTCGGCGTATCCATTTGAATGAGAATCAAACTCTATACTGTTCTCCCTTCTCGCGAAGGGTTGGGGTTGTTCTGAGAAACAGTGGGTTGATTAGTTGTGTATTCAGATGCTAATTCATTTTAATTTGTAAAAATTAGCCAAAAAGGTCATTAATCAGTTCGAAGTTTGATTAATAAAACATGAATTTTTGATTGTATGAAATTGCCTAATTTAGTTTTTAGGGCTTTAATTCAGAACCAAATTCAATACTTTACTATTTGAATGTATTACCTTTGGCTTCCGGGGCTTCGAGATTGGCAGTTGAGACGGTTTGACGAAGCCAGAATGGGTCTCCATTTCGTTCGGAGAAGTTTGTATGGAGATTGAACTTGAATTGACTCGAAAATGTCACCTTGAATACTGATCAGAATTGGACTGTCTGATGTTTTTAATTTGAGTTTAAGCAAGCTTTCATTGTCTAGGACTATTTTTAAAGTATTTCGGTAGAGTTTTGACGTTTGAGAGTTCTGAAAAAAGATCCTAAAGTGAGTGCCAGAAGGTCAAATTTATATAAAATCGTGTCAGAAAATTTGAAAAATTAGGTATGGTGCATCAGAATTCTAACGCATATGTTAAAGCTTAAATGCATGCATACATTTGGCCTAAATGCTTGCGTTTGGACCCTTATTAATGTATTTAGGCCTTAACACATGAGTTTGAGCCTTAATACATGTGTGTTGGGCCTAAACTCATGGGCTCGGTTCGTAAAGTCGGATCCAATTTGATTTGGTTTGGCTTTTCATATTTTTTGGGTTTGTTTGAGGTCCGATTTGAGTACGGTTTGAATCAATAGAATCGTATTGACGAGCCAGATTTAGTGGTATAAAAATATGAGTTCACAATTTCCCCCCTAGTAGGTTCGTTTTATGAAAAACATGACTGATAAGTGTGAACTTATTAATGAAGTGGGACTTGGAGGTTTGCCTATATAAGTGCTTGTAAGGAATTCCAATGTCATTATCACAACTTTCGCAACTTCTCTTTTTATTTCTTTCAAGTTTCATTAGTAAAGTAATTTTTGGATGATACTGATCGATAATATTCAGAAGGAAGATTGATCTACGCAGTTGAATGCGTCTTTACAAGGTGAGACTAGCACTCTGTTCCCTGGCTCGACGAAGACTTGTTTGCTATTGCTGACGAACTACTGGGTTCTATCAATTTAGTCAGATATTCTAATGATATATTTAGTTTAGACGGTTTGCTTGGTCCTTCTGACACTGTAGTTGGTTTGGTTGATTTACCCGGTCCGTCCACTAACTTGGATTTTTTGATTACATTCCGACTGATTTTCCACCTATGGAGGTTACTAAACCAGTGATGATTCTTAAGGCTATTCTTTTGTAGAACTGGCAGGAATATGCAAGCTGGCATGGGTACCCTGCGATATTTTTTCTTTTCTCTCTTTTCTCTTTTATCGGCACATTTATTTTCTATACGCTCTATTTTTTCGCTCATTTTATTTTTCCAATGCATTCTTATTTTTTTCATGCACTTTTATTTTTCCTCTCATTTTATTTTTCCATGTCAATAAAATAAAATAAAATAAAAGGATGAAGATAAATAGATTTTTTAAATGTAGGATGATGAGCACAGTCAGCAGGGTGCTCGATCAAGGTTGTCTGAGGTGCTAGCCTTTTGGGTCATTTTGAGGTTGTGACAGCTCGTATTGCCTTAGCTCATATATCAGGTTGGATGACTCTGGACATCAGACATACGCCTGATAAGAACCTCATTTTTGCCTTGGCTAAGAGGTGGTGGCAGACCACCAATACTTTCCACATGTCTGTGGGAGAGATGACCATGACTCCTTTAAAGTGGGCTTGTTTGATTGGCATGCAATTTGTATCTAGGCCTACCATTTTTTACTTTGAGGTATGACATCCCCTTCTCTTCTAAATTTGCTTGGGGCAATTCCTCATTATAATTCCAGAGGGATGGTTCCTTGGTCTTGGTTTATTGTTCACATAACCGTATGGCCC